>JABASH010003732.1:0-15742 GCA_019776445.1 Tomocerus maximus | reverse complement strand
TCGGCGAGTTTCATTGTCGGTGAGATTCAGTCGGTGAATTTGCTGTCGGTGAAATTCATTCGTTGAGAAGACGTGGAACCGTAGACTTGATCGTATTAATAATATAATAAAAATGAAGATATGTATTACTATCATTCTTTTTTAAAAATTACAGTGCCTCAATATTATCGTTACTTATAACTTGTTATGATAAAAATCTATTTAATTATTTAGTCGAAAGCACAGATCAAAAGGGGAAAGACGTGTTCACGTTATTGATTCTTCACAACACATTCATACATATCACCGAAGTTCTAACCGTGACCGAGGTCTCAGTCACCCAAATTTATCAAAAGAAGAACGTCGTCTCATATTTGCTGCTAAAGTTGCAAGGGAAGAGCAGGAGGATAAGCAGAGAAAAGCTCAAGATCACATGGTAAATTTACATCAGGAACGGTGTGCTGCGTTGGGGTTAGATGCATCTACTACACCAATTGTGGATCCTAGTGGAAGCTATTATTTGGATCCTAAAACGATATCATGGATAGAAATTAAGCTAGATGGTATGTTATTAATAGTCATTTGTTATTATTGAATTGACTGATTTGCACTGTGGACTTGATTTGCACATTTGTAATTCATATTAATTCAAATTATATTATTTTATAATTTCAGATCCAAATCTGCCTCCAGAGCTGATTCCTCTAGTCCAAGCATCGCTGTATCCACCTCCAGACATATTTGAAATGCTAACACCCGAACCAGAATTTGTATTCCCTCCTTGGCCAGATGGTTTACCACCTCCACCTCCATTACCTCCTGCAACACTACCACCAAGATGGAAAATGGCTATTGACGATGAGGGACGATGTTACTATTATGATGTGAAAACTAGACATACTCAATGGTATCCTCCATCACCTGAGTCCAGTGAAGGATACGGTTCGTTGTCCAATAGCTCGTCTGACTCAGAAGAAGTTGAGGATGAAGAAACTGCCGTTGAAGAAAATACGCTTTCGGTGGCACAAATTCATTTTCAAACGAAACGTTCGAAATTAAATGAGCGAGCAGAAAAAAGAAAGAAAGCCGGACTTGTTCAGGAGCGTATTATCAGCGTGAGTGAAGGAAACTTCTACTTTGTAAAAAATTACATTTTTATGCATAAACTTCAAAATAAAAAAAAATTAATGTTATAAATATTGACCTGAGTAGCCAAGACTGGAAGACGAACGGCCATCAATTAGTCAAAAGTCAATTCGTGCCCGAAAGCAAGCGTTATTGGAAGAAAAGCTGAAAAAATTGCAAGAAGCGGAGGGAATAGCTCTTGTACAAGCAGCTGAAGGGGGTTTAGATGCGGATTGTATGTCTCCGGAGAGAGTTGCCTCTACTAAGGAAAAACACTCGTCACGTAGTCACGGAAGCGCTGCTAAAAGAAGGAGGAAAGAAAGTAGCAGTAGACATTTGATGCAGTCCAAATCAAAATCTAGTTCGAAGATAAGAACCAAGTCACATACTTCTGCATCACAGAACCTGGACTTGTCGGAAATGCTTGTTCCAGAATCGGAATTCGAAACTCCCGAAGCTGCAAGCAAATCTGGCAAAGAAGATAGCGGCACTCCTACTGTCGATAGCATAATCGATATTCCAACTGACACTCCAGCGAAGGACACCATACCGGGCTTCATGACGGATGAAGAAAGAGCTGCAATGGCAGCAGCAAATGCGAGCACTGCAACCTCTTCCAAGAAGCCAGATAGACCTAAAGTCAGTGAAAAGGAAAGAAAACGACACCACGCTGGTCATAAGAAGGAAAGAGAGAAGGACAGTTCGTCTTCAGATAAAAGGAGCAAAGAAGCGAATAAAGAAAGCTTTCGGAATCAGATTGCTAATGTTATAGTTACACACTTAAATCCATATAGGAAGCCGGATTGCAAACATGGGCGAATTGTGTCCACTGACGATTTCAAGCATTTGGCAAGAAAGGTAATAATATTGCTAATAGTTTCTAATTACCATGAAGCGTTTAATTTACCTTTTAAATGTGCTAATCTTCGTCTTTTAACGGTTAATTCCAGATGACACATGCTATTTTATTAAAAGAACTGAAACACACTCGAGATGCCAAATCATTAGAAGTTAATGACAGCGTACGTCACAAAACTAAAGAATATGTTAAAAAGTTTATGGCCAGGTTTCCAAACTCCAGTTATATTCGATCTCCCGAGGACACACAAGGAAAGTAGATTTTTTATTAGAAAACATTTTAGTTGAACTTTCCCCTATTTGATAATTAAGTGACAATTAAAATGTTATATTATGCTTGTTTAGGTTACCTATATTTAATGTAAAGTGTACTTGGCCAAAAATCGTTGACAGTGTTATTAGTTGCATGTCTTATCTCTTTTCAATTTCACTGTTTTTTAACTGTTCAACAGGGAACGATTTTGCAGTTTTAAAGTTCTACTACTAAAAATTGTGGTTGTTTAGTGTTTGTGTTACCATTGTCGTATTGTTATCAGTTTTCCTATTTAATATTTGACAATACTCCATGTGTAATAGTTTGTACTGTGTACCAACTTAAAACAAAATGTGCATAATATTAATATATGTTAGGTAGTTCAAACAGATGATAAATAAATTCCTTTAGTCAGAGGAAATTATTATATTTACTAAATGCAACGAGTATTTTTTATTCATTTTCAAAAATTAAGCTATAAGAGCACGATTTTCAACACATTGGTTGTTGACTCTAAATTAATGTGGCAAAAATCACATGGACTGTAAAAAAATACCACTGATAGTAAAACAAAGTATTATAACAGTAATTAATCATGCTACCTTCGTACTTACCTGGTACTTTAAACATGGTTTATTATAACTTAACAGCAATTCTGAATTATCTATACACTCATATATTATGGTAAACGAAGGGTTTTAATCCATTTTTCAATCAATGCTAACTATCAATTATTTTCAATTGGTTCGGTACCATAATTTACATTTCATATACATAGCAGATGCTTACAATTACATTAAATTAGAATATCTGTAAATCTACCAGGCGTACCAGGTAATACTTTTATTGTAGAATTAGATAATATACAAAATCGTGGAAACATCATGGCGCTAGCGTAATAAGTAATTACATTACAACCTTTAAAGCACATTAATTATACATGTATAATATACAGTACATAGACTTAGAAATCGAATAACAAAAACATTCAAGACATCCCGACCCGACCTCATTCATTGGGGAGTCGATTGCATTGAGTAAGTTATAATCTTGTAGTAATGCATTTCGTCTTTTCGTCTTATATAGATACAACAAAAATGTTTTGAGTAGTTCGGTATATGTTTTAATTTATTTAATCCAGTTGAAACACTTAATTTCTATTAGGTATACATAGAGAAAATGTTGTTTCGTGGAAGCCGAAAGTTTATATATACCAGTCTAGTCAGTAACTAGGAAAAATTGTTATTACTACACCGTAAATCATAACGAAATTATTATCAGCACCTAAAGTTAAATTCGTTTAATTATTACTACTTGGATAAAATACTGCTAGGATAGCTCCGCGAATGCCCTACATTATTGCTTGGGATTTTAGAACATTTTCAATTCATATTTATTACACTGTAATGCAATTTTTCCCAAAAAGAATGGCACTGATGAAAATTCTTGCCGGTTTAGCCATTATTAGTTTTTATCTGATAAGGATTAGCCTAGCATGTAATTAAACGATGGCATTCCAAACCAAAGTAGCTATTGTTACATAACAGGTATAAAATGAAAAGTTTCTATTCTATAGCTGGTTCTTAATGGAAATGTGGAAGGTATAAGCTTTAGAAAGAAAACAAGCGAAAACGGCACAATATTTTGAAATCGAAATCAACATTTGTAAACAATGTGTTATTAGGCAGACTTACTAGTGTCTGTACAAAAGTAGTTCATGCATAAAAGTCCCCTTTAAATTAACATTCAGGCATATGAATGAGTTCTTGCTGAATGATGATTAAGACTTAGATGAGAAGGGATAGACTGAGGATTGTGTGAAGGATTGTTAACATCTTCGGAGAACTCAAAATCCAGTTCAACTTCGAGTTCTGACTGATTGTCCAAACTGGATCGATTGGAGTGGCTGGAGTTAAAAGAATCATCGTATGAAGATGATGAAGATGTCTCAAATGTTTCCACATCTCCATTATTCCGGTGAGCTCTGCGGCCAATTCCAGTTCCAGCTGAGGAGCGATAAGATCGAATAAACCAAATGACAGAAGACATGCTGGCTACAATCGCCACACAAATCATTCCGAAGACTAAGAATGTCTCCCAGGTTCCTCGTTCTAATTTTTCTGCAAAAGCACGGGATTCGGCTGACTGTTGGGACTGGGACTGTACGTGAGATTCCGAAGTGAGAGACTGTGGATGAGATCCTTCTTGCAAAGACGACGAGAATAGGTTCTGCTGCTCATGTCGTTGAGGTTGAGAAATGAGTTCTGGCTCTGTGTTCAACAGGTTCGTTGCCTGTGGTGTCAAACGAATCAATCTTCCGAAGTCTAACGATTTTGCGACACTTGTCTCTCTTGGAAGTGTCACCCTGCGGAAAACAATCACCAAACGATAATAGCAAGGTCATACAAACTGTGCTTGAATTATATTAGATAGAGCCAATTTTAAAATATCAAAGTTAAACCTAGAGTTCATTGATAAGAGTACTTCTAACTTATATAAGTTATCTATTTATAATATTATGCCTATAGCTATTATAATTGTCTCATCCTAGAATTCGGGCTTTTTGTAAGTATACCTAAAATGATCAATCTTATTCAATTCATGTGTTGTCAATGTCACTTTGTCACTATTGTAGAAAAGATGATCATATTATTTGGAATCTATACTGTAAGTCACAGAAATGTTATTTAGTCAAGAGAAGTCCCTAATTTAATTATTTAGGTTTGAAATAGTAGTAGTAGGACTATGTGACTTTCTTTCTAACTTGCAGCGGAATGCAGGAGTTGTGAGTTGAGAACAAGTTTCTTTAGGCAATCGAAATTGGGAAGATTGCCATTGGATTGTATAGGCTATAATATTATTTGATTGTGTTGTTATGTCCTTTATACGGTATAACAGTTCCTACTATTAGTGCCTACAGTGTGTATAAGGCATAATGCAATAGATAATGAGAGGAAGAAAGTAATTTACCCAGCTTTGACAATGAAAGAGTCTGGAGAAAAGGAGCAGACGACAACAAACCGTCTGGTGCTGTGAGTCAAAATTGGCACATTCTCCTGGACCAGAATCACAGTAGTAACTTTCGATCCGTTAATGGTGCTTCCACATTCTTCATGACGTATTCTCAGCGAGTATTTAGTCTGCGGACTGTGAGACATAAATATAATATAATGGTTAATAAAATGAAAAAAGGATCCAAAAACAAAAAAAGTTGTTACTTCACCATATTGATTGTAGTATGTCTGTCTACTGGACAGTTATATTTTTAAAGAATGTGTTGCTTACTATACGAGTGCCTAGGTACATAGTACATCTATAGATATACTAGTACCTTATGTACCATACAATCAATGCATTAGCTTAAGTCATAAAGGGCAAAGAGTAGCCAAATTTATTACGGTAATAGANATTAGCTTAAGTCATAAAGGGCAAAGAGTAGCCAAATTTATTACGGTAATAGATAAATGAAATGTTTAATACGTTAAAAACGGTTTTAGGACTCATAATTTTGATATCATTATTCGGATGTAGAGCAGTTACTCAACTGTTGCAAGGTCCAATTTCGCAATACGGCATATTATGTGCACTGCACACTGAACGTTACCAGTAAACCTTTTGTTTTTTGCAAATGTTAAAGCTACCAGTAAAAGCACTTACCATCTTCACTTACAATAAACTGAAAGCGCACCTTAGAATTGAATACTATCACAGAAAATCATATAGTTAGGTATTATAATTTACATTTTATAATGGGATAGTACGCTACTATGAATATCCTATCAAACTGGACAATGAAAATGCCTTCGAAAGCACACCTTAGAATTGAATACTATCACAGAAAATCATATAGTTAGGTATTATAATTTACATTTTATAATGGGATAGTACGCTACTATGAATATCCTATCAAACTGGACAATGAAAATGCCTTTAATAGTAAAAATCGATACTGTGAAGCTGTGAACTGGAAAAATCGTGAAGAAAGTTTAGGAAAGTGAATTACACGAATGAATGTTCAAGCGACTGTGTGACTTGAACGGAGCAAAATGAGATTTCCCGTTCGTCAAGCAGGCATTGATTTTCTTTTGGGATATTATATGGTAGGGTACTATAGTTCAGATGGTTTAAGGCACCTCTTTCAGGCTATCAAATATCGATAACTGAACTACGTCATTGTAATCAAATCAAGAAGTTTCCAACCAGTTAATGTTCAGTTTTGTTTGCGAGTTTTAAGAAATTTTTCAATGAATATACTCATTTCACATTCACATGACAAGTATAATTTACCAATAAAATAAAATGTGTATAATTAGCAAACTTTGTGTGTATTATGCGTAGTGGGAAATACACATAATTAGTAGCTCATTACATCCGGTTCTGATAAGATATCATACAAGTTACATGATCATATTACATATAATGCTAAAATGATCTACCAAGCATGAGCGTAACAAACATTTCTGAAATGTTCAAAACATGCTTAATAACCTCTTGTCACCTTTACGCTAAGTTGGACATGCATGATTATCGAATTTGTGTAAATGCGTTATTCGCAATATTGAATTACATACTAAACAACAGATTGTATCACAACCAGACAGAAATTCGTAAATAACAACCTGATTTAACCATTGTGGAGTTGTAAATACACCATTTCGGAAGTATTTATGATGTTTATGTACATGATAATTACGTATTCAAGTAGCCATGAAGTTTTGCCAATGCAAGTTCATTAAGTGGCATAGGCACTACATAATAAGCAGTAGCAGGTAGATGTAAAGGAACATATCCAATTTTGTGTCTAGCAAAAGTCTTGGCTTTTACTTTCGTTACCTCTATGTAGTAGGTATATTTAAATTTGAGATGGCTTACGTTTGGTGTAACTGGTTTATCTTAAAGTTCTGTATTTCATCATCCGAGTGAAATCACTTACTAAAGTTTAAATCTTTCTGCTACTGGCACTAACTGCTCACACACAAATAAACGTTCAAGATAATGGCCTAAACAGAGAAATTATAACTTGTATAACGTTATAGGATTTAATAGATAATGTGGTATCTCATAGGATCTGAATACTAAACTGTACCATGCGATTTGTACCTCACCTATCAGTATAACTCTGTTATGCCAGCAAACTATGGAATTCGCACAAACCGTATGTGTACTGTTTCTCTAATATCCTCGATCGAGATCATTAACTTTTTGCAGTAACTTTTGCATTCTTTTGAACATATTTAGTTGGTATGTATTGTATTAAATCTATTGCCATGTGTGGGTATTTATATCTATAGGTGATGCTAATAATTTGCCATTGGCAATGCTCACTTAGGTAGTTTCTCTTATGTGTGGCTACGCTAAGCGAAAGTAGTGAGATGCATGACAAGTATAATACACATTTAGCAAATGTCAGTTTTATCGCAGCCACATTAGTGTGATTTACTGACGTCAGATGAGAATGTATTAAGTTAAGAATTATTGCTAATAGTGTTCTACTGTTATACTTTTACCTATGTCATAGTAATTAACTGCGCACATATAGTTTAAGATATAAAGTACATTACATATTTAGTAACTTCAAATCTTGAGATGTACTTTTATGCGAGATGTCCCTGCAGTGGCTAATACATAATATAGCGTACTGAAGTATTTACTATAACAAAAGTCATCCAACCCTTTTAAGTAAGAGCTGTGTAATGTATTACAAAATGTGACACGGACTGTATGAAGAATTGGATGAGGATAATTTAATTGAGGTAAATATTTACACAAGATGATATTTATTTTCGCAACCAATTTCGGCTGGGTAAAGATATTAGTCCATACTAAGTACATAAATATTATAGTTGGTGTTGGTTCATATAAATACACGTTCTGCTGATGTTGCTCGAGTCACTTCCACGGGTTCACGTCTTACGTGGGCAACATTACCAATACATAAGCAAGTAAAGAATAATCTTCGTAAGTATACTAATTGAAAGTAACTCGATAGTCTAATACTTTTTGATTTTTGATGTTTAATCTTCTAGCAATGTAAAAGAAAAAATTCAATGCGATGCGAACTAGTGAACTAAACCAACTTACAACATCAATTTTTTGCAATGTCTAACACACCTCTAAAATAATAATAAACTTTGATTTGCTCTATAGAAAAGAAGCATCTTATCGCTAAGTTTATTAGAACCTTATCACAGTATTATGTAATGTTTATATAGGCACTATAAAGTAAAGTAGAAGAAAGTGAACTTGAATTTATTTATAAATGCTCTTTACTTTCATACCACTTCGAAGTTAGAATTAAGTACTGCTATGTTATATCTTTAATGTCTAGAATTCACTACAGAAGATAGGGCAACATATAAGCGATAATGATACAGGATACAATACAGCATAATATGAAAAGCATACCTGCAATTTCGCATAATAGATGATTAATGCGTTACTACATAAAATACCGTAGAACCGCATATAGTACTGCGATACGGCTTACTAATTGGGTCATTTGTTTCTTTCAAAAATAAAACACAAAAAGTCAGATACAGGATAAGGCTATACTTGGTCTATACACTATTTCAATTGGCATAATAGTAAGTAACTTCATGCAAAAGGAAACTTTCAAAATATATGATTAAGAACACCAAAGACAGGAAAAGCAGGCAAAAACAAATTCTGTATCTTCTGTGTTCTTTGTATTGTGTTCTTTGCAATTCAGGGTTTTACAAAGCTACATGTCAAATATTTGGTGCCCAGGGTCTATTTCCCATTTTAGTGCTTTAGAATCCGAGTTATTTAAGAAAGCTTTGGTGCCTATTTATGGTATTTAAGCCCACCACCATGCCTACATCAGCTTTTCTAATTGGCTTTGTGGGGTCTGCTAGCCTGCTTTTCCTGTCTTTGCTTAGTACCTAAATTAGTAAAGTGTAATAACCTAGCCCACTATTAAAGATACTAGTACTATTTCTTCATTTTAAGGGTAGGACCTTTGCATTAAAGAGCAATGGATAGAATTAAAATTGTGTAAGTAATTTTGACAAGGCTGTTTAATCTCAACCTTCCAGACATGAGTACAAACATTCCTTCCTTACCTACCATAAAATATCTGGTCAGTTTAGCAAGGAGGTTTAGCGGAGGTACATTGTACAGTTTCATAAAGGAGATTCGCTTTGAGATACATGGTAAGGTTTGGTGGGTATGGTTAATAATATGATGTCATACATTGTTAGATATTCAAATTAATCCAGCATGTCTTGCACGAGGTATGTAACTAATGTAGGGTGTAGGTTTATTATATTCAATATGTTGCATGAAATAGTACCTTTGAGATTTCCCTTTAACAAAGCACCCTGGGCTTGTAGAATCTTCAACTGAAATTCTTCCTCCGAAGAAAGGACCAGTTTCAACCACAACTTCACTGGAGTCTGCAAGGCATTTTGTTGCTTTCGCCGAAACTGTGCACATGTAAAATATTAAAGAACTTTAAGATGCGGTAAAGGTAATCCAGGTACTTACTGTTACAATGTTTATATCATAAATTAGAGTCAACACACCGTATAAACATGTGCGTATGTATATAGATACACGTATTCTACTCTGTTACATTATGTCTACTATATATCATATATAGTTGACAATCCCCATGTCCAGGCTTCTAAAACACTTATAATCTGTATATTCGTTTGCATATAAACTTGTAACATAACCTTAGATTACTCAGCAAAATAGCAATTTAGTTGCAAATTGCCCGGATTTCAGAAGCGTTTAATTCAGGAAATGTTCAAGTTCTCATCTCACTTCAAGGTATATGTACCTAAGTACATAGTTTTGAGAAATGAATTTCGTGGGATGTAATATACATTTTATGTTGTGTAGTTTGCTGAATGCATTATCCACTGTGTATTCTACTAATTTGATACATACATATGCATATACTAGTGCAGAAATTCAACTCTGTATCATGTAATCATGTTACATCTCCAATTCATCTCCATTTCATCCTTTAAAAGGTCCTTTTCTTCCACGTACATATACATTTCCATGCTTATGATATTACTTTAGGACTACTCCAACAATTTAAGCAAAATATCTTACATCTACTCACTAGACCTATACAATATTTTATTGCCTTTAAGTCTAGTAGTAAGGACGAAAGGTCTACATTTTGGAATTCATGTAGAGATAAAGAGGGGGATCTCATGGTATGACCATTCTTTTAAAATATCTGAATACACTGTAAACACATCTACATTCACAACAAAGCGGAAATTATACACCTGCAAAATTTCATTTATCTTTGTAGCTCTAATCGTGTTACTAATCTTCCCTATCTACAGTTACCACTCCTTGAGTGTACATGTTTTACTAATTCTGAACTGATACAATACAAACACATCTTTTTTATTAATGTACCCAAACCAATGTAATTCCCACACCACATTAGGTAGAGAGTTATTTTTCTTTTTGATAATACTACGTTATTAAAATTACTTAACGTAAAGTAGGCATACATAACTATTGGAAAGTGTGTGGTCAGTTTAACTTTCAAGAGGTTAGACGAAATGCTCATTTACAGGTACCTTCATACACCATTTCTCATTATTATCTGTACAATGCTCATCATTACGTATCAAAAAGTTAGATTTACTTGTAATAACAGAGTCTTTTGTACTCGTTACAATAACATGAGCTGTTATTATTTAATATATAATGTTTAGGACTAACTTAGCAATACTATTGCTTTATACTGAAGAATCATTACGTAAAATAGGTAAATGGTCGAAGCAAATGACACCGATACATTAGGCAAGTAGAATAATGGACTTGAAATTTCCTTTGACATTCTCGTGTAAGTGGATTAGTGGGTAATACATTTAACAGGAATATGAAAACGAAAAGCTTCACTATACTAAATTTAGGAAAAGGAATTAGTTTAGACAATCAAAATATCATAGCAGCAGTTTCAGTAATTAATGCATTATATTGCCGCAAGATATGTCTTAGCCTTGTTGTGTATCGGCTACTAAATGTAAATAGTCCATTAAAATAATCCACAAAGGTTTTACTACAGTTACAATAACCTTCCTTGACAGTCTCATCAGGTAGCCTCAATTACGTGGCAATCAAGTGTAATAATTTAGCTGTAAATATGTTTACTTCTAGCAGATGAGTAAAGGATAAATACAGGAGCTTAGAGCTAATTCGTTATACTAAATGATAGAAACACACGTAGTACAAGTTAGGGATTAGCTATACGGTATAATCCATGTGTGACCTTACATCCTTTTGTCTGCAGAGAGATTTGCGATGGTTTTCCACCAATTTTGTAAGCTGGGTCTTGTGGAACCACTTGGAAAGTGTAGTTTGTCGCCATACGGAGTCCTCCTATCTCAATGAGGAAGACTTCATTCGACTCGCTTGTCTCCTGACGGGCTGTCCTGGCCGTCGTCTCATCTACTATCTGCAAATTAAACAGTAAATTGTAGATTAAACATGTAAGCAATTGGCAACCATGCAAGTACCCACAATTTTTAATTACCCATACAGAGGCACCGCTTGTGATTAAAGGGTGAATTAACACTGTACCAGTTAATTATGTCCAAACTTCAACTAGGAATTACAGAGTTGCTTACATATTAATCGTGTGTTACATACGGTGATGCTACCCTAGAACAAAACCCCGGCCTTCAACTTCAACTGTCCGAATCACAACTCGAATGGCTACACAATTTAGTTTGTAGTCTAAGTATTGTGCCAAGACAAGGCCACAAGATTACACTTTGCATATCCAGTTACTATTTTATATTATAAAAGTTTCTTCTATACTCATCGCGAATGTAGTATAAGGTATGCCTACTTTATTACATTATTTTATCATCTGCCAGGCTCATTTTATGAAGTTTGGGGTGTGTAATTCCCTATGAGCCTTTTGATCAAAGCAAATGCTTACCCTGAAAGTACATATAACCTTCCAAAATACAAACAGATCCAAAAGTCTAGCTGTTTCGACGCACGTGGTTCTTTAGGGAATTCCATTACGTATACCAAAGTAGGTTTCAAAGCATATTTCTATGCAGCATGTACCATACTATGCTGGTAATATCCCAGATGATGCTTCTTACTATTTTCGATCACATGTCCCAAGTTTCACCCAAGTATTCTGCTATGCCTGATGAAAATGATGCAGATTGTGTGAACAAGTAGTTATTAAGCACGCATGACAGCATTACATTACTATGGATAATTCAGAAATGGTATTACACCTCTCGTTTGAAGTTGGTACTCACGTTCCCTTATTCCCTTACTGTTCTTCATTTTGAAATCATCTTTGTACACAAACTTGTATGTGCAGTCTGAAAGGAATATCACTGAATATTGCAAGTACAAAAGTGTACATAATTATGTAATCTTTATTACATGCCTGCAATTTCATTCAGCTGAAGAGAAATCTGGAATTTTTATTCTAACCTTAGCATACCGCTCTCTCTTTTTAAGTTGATACTTACATCATATATTACATATGCGTGTCATAAAATCTTAATACATAATAGTGTTTGCTTCGTTAATCGAATGCAAACGTTGTATAATGGAAAGAGCCACGAGAAACTCAGAAGGTCAATGTAATTACAACTTAAAAAACATTAGAATAATAAGAAAGCAGAAGATATAAATATTAATCTCACTAGTGATGTAGTAATCTACTTAACTACTCATACTCCTGCTACACAATCGGCATAAAATAAAATATTCCATACAATAAGATTACAATGTGTAGAGCAGTCAGCTTTTTTGTAACAAAAAGTTTTGCTTTCATGGTAAATGAACGCAGTAATACTAAGCAGACTAACTGGTCACAGATCCATGCCCGCATAGTGTACTCTTTTAAATCTGTGCGGTAGGCATACAGCATCCAATAAGTAGCATAACCACAAAAATAAGTAAAATGCGAAATACAAACTTACGTATGTCATACTTGAAGTAAGAAAATCAAAATTCTGAAATTTATTAGGTAGTTTACGCATAGTAATGTCATACATGAACTTAAATGAGTTACTTTGATCCACTCGAGCAATCTTCAATTATATCATTATTGCTCTTTCTACTTCAAGAAATATGTTATGTACCATCAGAGGTTTATTTTAGATAGCCCAATTGGCTCGAATGTTACGCTTGTCTGTAAGGTCTAACAATTTTGAACGACCAAAACGAAGATTTTTTTGAATAATAATATGAAGTTTGGTTTCCCACATCAAAATCCTCAGAATTGCATATTTATTTTGTGTTTGTAGCCCCATATTCCAATAATGGTTGGGAAAAATTACATAAAGTACTTATACCATAACACCATAATACCAATGGAATGCATTCACATAAGAATTCTTAAGCTGCATAGTACAACTAAACACATGATAAGAAATACTTCTATTCTGATCTGAGATAAAAATAAAACCTGCTGGAAAGTATGTAATGTAGCAGGAGTTATTGTTAGGAGTATTTTCACGGTGTGTGTATAGGAGTTGATAGATTTCCTTCAGTTCAAAGACATAGAGTACACTCTATTTTATATTATCTCCACTAGAACTAGAACATCCTTTGGATTACAAACAATAGTTTATAGTGTGTTCACTGTGAGATGAGATGTATTTAATCTCGTACTTCGAAAGAAGTCGACTGAATATTTTGTTCCTACATGCAGACTGCACGACTGCAGATTACAAAGAATCCCGACAGAATGAATGAAGAGTGACTTGACTTGTACCCACTCTATACTCATTGTGATAGTATTGATATGGGAACTTGGTCATCTTGTTCAAGAAGATTCTTTCCATGCCAATTTCTAAGGATATCCGAGTATTTTATTGTAGTTCCTTCCTCTCATTGTGGATTTCACTGTCTACCTAAGATATCCAAACACAAAGAGATGCATTCACCAGTAGATAGGCACTCGAATATTTACTAGCATGTACTTACACTATAACTCGTGTTCTACTTTAACTCTACAACACGATTTTGATTCGCCCAGGGATATGTACAATTTTTATAACTTTCCTACACTTTAAGGCTTTTTACTAGTTGGACTAAATCTCCTAAAGGCTGCTGTAGAACATTTCCAGTTTTTTACTCGAGAGAATTCAGAAGAGCACTTCTATTGCTAGAAATAGATCAAGAACATGCACACAGTTGGTGTTCGCATTTTTGTTTCTTTTTAAAAGTCGGTATTATGTTACTTGCTATTTTATCTATACTTGAATATTAGGATGAGACGACTGCTTCCCATTCTTCTATTCATTGTGCTCAGCCAAGGGAAAAATTGAACTGAATTGAATAAAAACATTTTTAAGTCAGTATATATGCAGCAGCTGCTGGGCCTTGTACTTTTGTTGCACTTGGCCATTCATATTACGACTATTTACCAATTCTCCAATTCTGCTTCCATTACGCAAACAAATTACCATTTCAACGTTTTCAGCACAAAAGAAAAGTAATTAAGGCACTTCTGTACCTACTTCTTTTTCCATATCACAATACAGCAGACATTTCTTAGACGTGCAAGAGAGATAGAGACGGATTGGTGATGCAAATACATTTATATTCCTCTTGTTACATGTAAATTGGGCATCCTTTTTATTTTGCTAATTTTTACTTAAGTTGAGGCTTAAAATAGGACTAATAATCATCATACTGCACGCTTCATTAACAGAACTAATTAGCACACGAGATAAATTCGTTGAAAGCTTTACTACCACTCACAGCATGAACTGGCGGCGTACAGAGCTTTTCATGTCAGCTCAGCATATTAAGTTTGGAATTTGCCAGAATGGAATTCGCAGAGATACAAGAATACTTATGGACTGTTTACAAACATAGCCTACCATTCGATAGAAGTATGGCGTTGGATATACCATACATCATTCATAGCTAAATCTACTATCTACAGTCTACAGTTTAATATTTTTGCGTTGATTTTGTTTGTTAGTGTTTGTTGTAACTTATTAGGTTTAGGTTTAGATAACAATATGCAAGTTTATTTTTCCACTTCGTGTTCTTCCGTGTACGTTTGCGTTAACTCATTCAAAAATAGACAAAACGTTAAAACTAATAAGTAAACATAGGTTGCACGTGCACATGTACAGGAAATCAGTTGACGTAATTCTAATATTATGCAATTATTCTTCTCATTTAGTGCGAAAAAACAAAAATATTTCATTTTTCTGATAAAATTAAAGGATTATTAAGTTGGTTTTAAGGACATTATTATTAAGGCCGTCAGTTATAAATGGCCTCGTTTAAATCAGTATTATCACGACTTCATCTAATTATTAGTTCCTCAACTCTTTGCACCGCTGCCGTGTCGTCAAATTTTAAAGATAGTTACACAGGACTAATAATCAATAAAGCAGATGTAGCCTGAGAAATTTGTTCTGTCTGACTGATATTATGGTCTTTCAAGCGACGGATTGAATTGTACGAATATATGGGTCTGAATGAGTGAGTGGTCAATTTGCAACTTTATGAGCAGATTATGATACACGGGAA
>JABASH010003731.1:0-15746 GCA_019776445.1 Tomocerus maximus | reverse complement strand
TGGGGATGATCTCGTGAGTTGGTGTAAGAGCGATTATCTGATAAAAGGAGTCCACTCCCCTGATGTCTACTTGGAGGTAGGCGGGAGCAGCTGACAAGTGGGGTGCCTAATACACAGAAGCTAAAATGCAGTATTCATCAGTACTATACATACCATATCTACGAAAAACTTTGTAATGCCAGAATTTCTAAATGTAGTGTAATGAATGTTAATTCAAGAAGCACAATAAAGCGCCTTTGCCTGTCATTGCTATCGGAATTTTCTGAAAAACAAAATAATTTCAATTGTTGCACATATGTTATAATTTTTTTCACTGCATACCATTCTTGCCATTTAACTTGCCACTGAATTGAAGCAATAAATGAAAAAATTAATTTTACTGTCCTCCCTTGCTTTACCATTTTCTGTGTGCATCTTTTCGTTATATTTATTTTTTACAGACTCCATTTGGGTCTTGTTCGTCAATAAATTGCGGGAACGGGAAGGAACGTCATCTAACATCGGAGTTTTTTCTTTCTGCGTATGTACTACTTGAATGTGCCTTTTCAAAGTGCTGGGATCTGCAAAACTTTTTTCACATTTGTTACACCCATATGGCTTTTTCCCAGTATGAATCAACTCATGACGCCTTAAATGACTGCCCTTACTAAAAATTTTCGAACAAACAGAGCACGAGAATGGGCTTGCTAAGCCCGAATTATAATTATGTTGCATTTTTGAACGGCTACTTTTCGTCACCTCCTGATGGTCTAGAACTGTCACACTAGTCACACTGTCATTGCTATCGGATCTTTCTGAAAATAAAAATAATAAAAGTGTTTCACATGTAATTAGTTCGTTTTTTTCAATGTATTCATTCTAATAAATAAAACAGAATTAAGAAATTAAAAATAAATTTTATATGGTGCAACATATACAAAAAGTTAAATGATAAACATATACTTTAATTAATGTTGCAATAGAAAAGTAAAGAATAATTTCGTTTCATTTCTGGGAGAAATGTCTGTAAAAGTTTCATAGACATATAGTTGTTGTGTAATAATCCCTTTTTGGTTAAATTTTCTTAAATTAAACATCGATTTTAATTCAGGGACATAAACACGAACATGAATACAAGCAGCAATAACACAAGTAATAGTATTGAGTATTAAAGTACAAAATTATGTCAAACTATATTTAATTCAATTATTACGCACCTGTATTTAGATAGCTTTCAACAAAACTTGATGGCTCGTCTTCAACTTCTGAATTATCGAAAGATTGTAAACTTTTTTCATCCTCCAAACCTATACATATTTAACAAATGAACTGAATCATTTTCTATGATCTATAAACTTATCCTATAATATAAATTACAAATCACAAAATAATTACATTAAAATAAATATACCTAATAAGCATGAATAGTTTTAAAGGAGGTAAACTTTAAATAATGTTTCGAGTCGTTTAAGTTAAATGACTCGAAAATGAATATCTTAAATTCTGTACTATTTGGGGGGACAACTTGGAGTAAGAAATGTTTTGTAGAAAATCCATATTTTCTCACCTTGACTAACATAATATCTCAGTTTTTCTTCAAATCCCGTTTCAGACTCTTGTGGATCTTTCACTGATTGTGCTATTAGATTTGCGAATTCTACCTGCAACTGCTCGTATTTACTTCTCAGCAGTGCAATATGGTCATAAATATTTTCGGCATCGTCTACTAAAACTGAGCAGGATTGGCAGAAATGGATCGACAGTTTTGAATCCGCATAATCTTGTAAAATTTTGTACCACGTTCCATCAGGAATGTCTAAAAACTTTTGAAATAAAAAACTGTCTTCGATTTTATTTCCTTTGGTTCCGAAACTGCTTTTTCCGGCTGCTGAAATGAAAAATTAGTTAGCATTAAAAGAACTCATACAATGTGATCAATTCAAAATTATTGGCGTTTACTAATAATGAAATTATGCAATTAATAATAAAATAATAAACATAAGTATCATCAAGGAGTCTCAACACAGTTAATCCTGTCTCCACTTCAGGATCAGATCTACTAGAGAATTTTGAAAGTTTATAAGGGACATTGTGTCACCAATTTCCGGTCAATGCTGTTGCATATGAAATAAATGCAGGACGATTATAATTTGGTGATTAAGGAGGATAATCAATATTATGGCAAATTAGTGAAGCTACGGTACATTTCTCAAACAACGTCCTTTATATATTTTCGAAATTCCTTTCCTACAATTCTCGACTTGACCCTCCTGTCCTGATCAACCAGCAGACTACGTTTAATACTAATTGAATATGTACATTAATAATTATTAAATATTTTTCTCGACCGTTGTCAATGGATTTTAGGTAGCATCCCTCATTGACATTGATCTGCATCTCTCTTTTCATCTCTGAGGACTTTTTGAGGCAGACGAAACATTTTTTTAGTGCCATATTAAAAATCACAATTTGAAGACGAAATACCAAGACGTTTGAAGTTTGATGATCCTGCAAATAAATAACAAATAATTTCAAGTTTTAAATAATAACACAAAACTTAACGCGATTTAAACAATTTAAATACATTATTACCCGTAAGTAACTAGCATGGCACTGGTAATGTCAGATCAGTCAGATGTGAAAGAAATAAACGGAAATTAAAAATTACTGTCCAAAAATTGAAAGTCAGTTGACTGAAACTCTCTTCAAATGAAAAACTGAAAAAGGGAAATTGTATTTTAAACATTCGGTGAAAAGAAAAGCCAAGGAGATGAAACATGAAACGATGGAAGTATCTTTGTGCCCCGAATTTGCTTTGTAATTTGTATTAAGCATAGGTATATTATTGGCTTTTTCTATTTTTTATGGCTCACAGACACAGACTCAGAGAAAAGTTATATAGCGATTTTTTTAAAAAACGTTTATTTAGAGAATGCTCGATTCAATCTTAAATGCGTGCCAAAGTGCCAATACGTGTTGGTTGGAAGGTGGAGAGATTGGATGGCGAGATTTCTGATAGGTGAGAGTGAGAAGGAAGGGGGAGTTACAAAATGCATACTGTTGCAACCGTTAAGGGTTGGGGTAACAGGATACATGTTTATTTTTTATTAGGTTAGGTTTAAAAGAGGCAAAACTGTGACCCCAACCCTTAATGGTTGCACAATTGCAACAGCATTCATTTTGTTAAAACCCAGAAGGAAGGCATACATTCAAACTTTGTTAATACTTCATCTTCTCTCTATACACAGTTACGACACCTAACGGATCTTTTTTCTATGGACACAGCCAGGAGGGCAGGGAAAGAAACGGGGGGGGGGCAGATTTGGAAAATACAGAAGTATAGAAATAATTCTCATTTAAATTCTTTAAAAAAAACTCTACTCCAGTCTGAATTTTTGCACCCAAATAGCTACCAATATATAATAGTGAAAGAATTTTGGCTCAGTTAATACAACCGACAGCCCAAAAGTTCCACAAAAATGACTCGTAATGACAGCCTTAGGTCACTCGGGCATTAATTAACAACAATGCCAGTGTTGAGGGAGTTGACAATGGCCCGTATTTGTGGCCTGCGCCCACTACTATCACTCTGTATTGAGGCATTACACCCCATATAACATACACACATAAGCAAAAAGGCGTCCATTGCTGGAAAAAATACGTTTCTACAACACGGTTAATATGCACAAATTGATCAGCTCTTATCTTAACCTTATCTTGAATGACGATAATTTACTGCCCTCCGATGACATGCATATACATCTCGTCGATAGACATTTCTTTTTCTTCAGATGACGAAAACTAAACACATTGACATAATTCTTCACTTAATAATTTTTAATTCAATTCAATATTATGCTTAAATAATAAATCACTTCTTTCAAATTCATTCACGAGATGAGGAATTATATACCATAAACTACCGTGTCTCAAAAGTCAGTACGTATCATTGAAAAAAATATTTGGGGAAAGTAAGATAACCTCGCATTTACATCAACCATGACGTCAGGACTAATTTTTAAAAAAGTTTATTTGATTTTCCAAAAATTTTAAATTTTTTGAATTTTTTTAAAATTGCTTCGTAGGTCATGATTGATGTAAATGCAGGGTTATCTTACTTTCCTTAAAAAAATTGTACCAGGAAAAAACTTTTTCAATGGGTACTGACTTTTGAGAGATTCTGTATATCAAAAACTCTTTCGCCAAAAAAGACTCTTCCAAACAATAATTTGCTTTGTCGGAGAATTATTTCGATTATCTAGCAATGAATTCAATGCAGACAATCAAGCTATAAAATGACTACAAAACGATGATGTAGCCGTAATGAAAGCCAAATTATATCTAAGAAAGGATAAGGTAGCCTTAATGAAGACAAAATATTCACAAAAGAAAAATAATTCCTTTTTTCTATTTAGAAAACCCAATGATGAGTGGGAAGGATTTTCTTTTTTGAAATTTAGAAAATCCACAGGTGAGCGGACCTCTTCTAACTTACACAGATTGTTAATTAGTAATTAGGACAAGACGATTCTAATGATGTATATATCATTGCTCAACCTTGAACCGATCAACCTCAAAAGGCAATTGGAAACATCTAAGTAGGGAATTGCATTGTTAAGCTGAGTAGAGAAAGGAAAAGTCGTGGCGTTTTCAATGTCCGTTTTCTTCCTACTTTGAAGCACAGTGCTGCGGAGTCTACAGTCGCGTATAACACCGACATGACATGACAGGGCAAGACACACTACTTCCAAACTCTACTCTCCCAACATTTACTCAATTTTCTTGTAGGTTAAAAGTCAGATTGCTTTTATCTCGCTTCATACAGGTCTTGGAAAATTGCTCGCCAATATGAGCTCTTTCCCATTATTCTACCGTGAGTTTATCTAAAGATATTCTGAAATTTGACACACACAGTATTTATTAGTATGGTGCTCGTTGCTAGCGGGCTCGGTGCGTTTTCCATCAAAATTGCTCATTCATGATTCAAGGAGTCCCAATAAAATGGATTACCAAGCTAAAAGAGACAGCTTGCTTTGAAGTCGTTCAGTGAATTTATTTTGTTAAAGAAAATTCATGTCGAGGTTCAATTAAAAAAAATTAAAGTTAAGACTGCCTTGATGATGATGCTAAGAACAGTGCTTACTCATCCCTCTTTGGAAAATAAAGTTGGCACAATCTCGTTTTCTATTGTATAAAGACATAAAATATTGTCCCAACCGGCACGCAAACAAAGGCAAAAAATTATCTTACTTTTGTAGTACGATAAATAAAATAATATTATAGCCCAATTGCAACTACTAAAAACGATGTATTAACCCTCTGTATACCGAGGGTGGCAAAAGTTTGTCAGTTTGACTTTTTTTGACTTGGACAGTCAATTATAAGACGGTTGACTTCATACCTGCAGGATTTTTTGACTTTGTAAAGAAACCATTTCTTTTGTGTGTAAAAGTTGTTTCAGCCTAATTGAACTATCCTAGGAATTACTAAAATTAAAACAATGTGACGATCATTCCTGCCCGATTAGCTGGAAGGGGTGAATCGCTCACAAGTACCTCCGAGTTCTACTAGATCTTACACCTAATGCACAGAGATGACGGGTTGGTGACAATGAATTACGAACCAAAGACAAGGTTTGGACATAGACAATAGTATTTATTTCGTCACTAGAATTCCCAATAATTGTTCACGTACTTGTACGTTTACGTACGTAAAAATCAGACAATCTCCCAAACCCAATGACTCTCCGATCAGAACTATCTGACGGCCTAATATGAACTGAAGAAAGAATTGTAGTCTCTGATTGATGAACTCGGTGGTTCAGCTAAGAGATTAGGAGGTAAATATGTTAATGTTAGTGGGTGGTGGTGGTGAGGAATCACCTTACAACAAGTAAGAAAGACCTTCAGTTTCTACGTTATACACCAACGTGGCAAGAGTTTGCCCGTAAATCCACGTTTTATACCGAAGAGTCAAAAGTTTGACCCACAGTTTCAAAGCATTCACCATGAATAAATTGATAATAAATAATTTTTATTTGATACTTATGTCAAATAAATATTTAGTCCATTATTTCAAAACGGCGAGCTAAAACTACAAAATCAAATTAATACAGAATTTTATCATATTTATTGCACCTGTTAATGTTTATATTGTTATCTGTATTATGAAACTATGGTTGGCAAAAACTTGCCACGTTCGTTCGTAACATGGAAAATGCAATGGCAAACTTTTGCCACTTCGGTAGAAATGAGTTGGCCCAGCCATTCACGACTCTTGGTATACAGAGGGTTAACTTAGATTCATTTATTATTACTCCCTGTAGTAAGCAAAATAAAATTGTCTAGTCGCAATAAGGCAATTATCATTTATCATGGTCACCCATAGAACTTTAATTATCCATTAAAACTTTGATAATAACTAACACAATGGTTTCTTATATTAATTACTTATTGCGACTTTGACAGATATAAATGAAATTTTTAATCCCATTTACTTTTATGAAGTGAACAATTCATTCCGTTTCATTCCAACAGCTACACCTATAAGGTATTTAAATAAATACCTTGATTTAAATAAGAATTCTTTCATAACTATATTTACTGTGATAATAATTTTGATTGAAGCATTTTATTTAATAAGTCTGTTTATTCGTTTTTAATCCTTGCGGTGGGATGCGATTAACAATGACGTACTAAACAGTAGAAAAAAAGCATTTCTTTTAAGGATTAAGGACCTACCTACACTTTGGTAAGTACAATGAACTGTTAACTAATTTACGAGGTCTGATATATGTTCCTTAACTTGTTCTCAAAGTAAAAATAACTAAACAAATTATATAATACCCTTTTGACATGTAAACAATTGAACATTGTGTCATTGTTATTATTATCATGTATTTAGATTTAGTTTTAAGGGCCTACTCAGAAATCTGTATTTAGTCAGAATTTCTTCTGGGGCCTTCTCATATTATTTACTCGAAAGGGATCCTTGTTTGATAATCCTAAGCTAAGCGTTCAATAATATTATTCTGGGATCTAGAATACAAGACAGGTTTGATGGGTAAATTCAAGTCTGTAGAAATGGTTAGATATCTGGAGCAGGAGTCTGAGTCATCATTTATTAGTGTTCGTAAAATAAATTTCTATAGTCCGGTGTTGTTAGTTGTTGCTACTGTAAGTTATACTCGTAGTAGGTACTTTTTAACGTTTTCAAAATCAATTGTGATAAACATATCTGCAAGTGAATATACTTCTAGTGTACCCAAAAGTATAAATAGAAGAAAGTATAAACAATAAATATGCATTATCATTGTGACTCATAATTTTCTACGTGACTCGACGTTGTACGTGTTCGATGTTCTCTGAATAGTGTATGCGTTACAGTCAGTATGTTTTCATGGTCATGTAAACCACTTTTCTGATAGATATTGAGGTGCGTTCAATTTGATAAAAATGCAACGATTCCTCTAAAACCTTATTTTATAGAAACATGCTTCCGCACTGACAAATATTACTAAAGAAAGTTTTTCGGCCATTGCAGTGCAAATATTGAACAGAAAATAAAATTCTAAATTCTGTTCAATATTTGCACTGTAATGGCCGAAAAACTTTCTTTAACCTTATTTTATATTCCATTAACTGCCAGAAATGTCATTTTTCAAAATTTTCGCGTTTACAATGTAATTAATAATTACTTTCCATCAAATTACATGTTTAAGAATATTTTTATCAAATTGTACACTTTAATATCTGTCAGAAAAGTGGCTTACATGCTTATGGAACCTTTCATGAAATTTCAAAATAAAATAGATGTACAAACTTACTAGTACGTGTATAAGCTCCCCAACTGTACAAACTGACTGTAACATATATATTGCTTATGCCGCAACAAATAACGCAAATTGACACGCCACCTAAAACTCCTCCACGTGTAATTTGAAAACTAGCTGAACAATAAAATCATAGGACAGCCAACGCAATTCGATAGTTTCAAAAATACTAACGCAGCGTTACAAACTATTTCTTGTGGTTTACTTTGCGTGAATAGAAATTCGATAAAAGTAAAATTAAATTATATATCTAGTTCAATATTGCAGTATCTACCAAAAAATGAATCGTTTTTGCTGTTTTTCACTCAAAACGGGAGGATATTTCATCGGAGTTTTTGAATTGGTGAGTTACATTTATTTAATGTAGAGGTAGATACGACCTACAAACATTATATTATATAGTACAATTGATTTCTTAGAATGAAAAGTTACCAAGTAATACTAATGAACGGAATTCAGCAAATTATTTACTTAATTCTTAAGTAGACTATATTATTTTCTGTTTTTTGGTTTAGATCGTGGGGATCATTGAGGGTATTTATTTCCTTTTGGGAGTTTTAGCTTGGATTGCTTTTGAAGAAGCATATAAAGGTCGCCAGTCAGATCCCAATGATGGATTACTAATGAATATACTGAGTGAAGCGATACGACAGGATGGTAATGGTTTATTAATTTATATTGATTTTTTTAATTGTTAAGATAGTGAAGCTATATTAATGGAAATACATCTACGATAACTTTCTATCAAATATGTACAGATAATTAGTTTAAACTTCCTAAACTTGTTGTTAGGGTCAACGCAAAAGCCATTTAAGTTTGAAAATAGGCAAAATCGGTCACTACCCCTGATTGGAGGAGGGGGGCAAAAACTCAAAATAGACGTAACTTTAGTTCTATCTGTTCACCCTAGAAAGTTGTGATTTACCCCATTCAAAAGTTGACAGTCTCTTTAACATTTCTGTATAGGTCAATAGTAGACAAAGGTCAATATTTATTGGTAAATTTCCACATCTCACAACAACACTCTAATACTTATTTACTTCATATAGCACATTGTTCGATTCGATTCCTCTTCGCTATCTTCCTCATATCCATGGTGTCACACGATTTATTTTTGTCTTTGCATGATTACATTATTGAGTTAATAGTTTAGTCTTCACTAAATACATTTAGTACTTAAATTTAATATTACTTTCAGCGCTACTGCGGATTTTTTTAGTCAAAATTATCCTCATTGCTTTCTTGGTCATCTGTTGTATGCAAATCATCATGTCTTCTGTTTTGATCCATGCCACCAGGAAGGTAAAACTGCGATTATGTATAATAATATAATAAATCAATGTCATATTCTTCTTGCGTTTTAATGGAATTTTATAATTTAATTGGATTGAAAGTTGTTTAATAAGCTTATTTTTCTGATGAAAGTCACAAAAAGTAAGTTTAAATTGCTAAAAGTTTTCACTTGATATATTCTGGATGTCATGTTATGTCATTTGCTAACAAAAAAACAGTTACTTAATTTAAAGCTTCATTTTCCCTATAATCTGATATGTGACTGATGTAAGGCTATATATGATAATTATATTCCCAATGAAAATTCCTGATTTTTTACTGCACAATTTTTTTTACTTTATTGTAGAAATCTCATATTCTGATGACCGTCTGGATGGTTTTTAAAGTAATTCTCATTGTCATCCTGGGGACTCTGTTAATTGCCGATAGCTTCAATGGAATAAATGTGGAACAAATTTTGTTGTGCATCTTTGTTATCGGGCTCAATGTCTTTTCCGTCAAAGTGGTTCATGATTTAAAGATGCACAACATAACGGAGGCGAATGTTTTGCCAATTCACGGAAAATGATATAAATAATTATCAGACATCAATACTTCAATTAAAATAAATTCAATGGATATTTTACACTTTTGTATACTTATTTGCAAATATCGGCAAAATGTTTTCGATTCTGAAACAAAATGAATTACAAATTTTTATGAATTACTCTTAAAGGCGTGAATTTAGTTTTGTTACCCTCTGAGCACTAAATCAATCGTGGTATGATTTAATACATTATTATTATATAGACATTGATTCATACAGTTACTCATACATACCAAATTAATCTTCTGGGGTATCATTTGTAGTTGTGTCATTGTGTCAAATTGACGACTGCTTCGCTGCACTAAATTGGGCTCCTAGATAGACAACTCCCATAGAGCCGCCGTTACTTGCCGTGAAAAGTTTAAAGTAGTGAGATTTAGCATTCTTTAACCAACAGTTAAGAATTTAATTTTTTATCAGGCAATTATTCTCTTAATCAATCGGGATGATGAAATTCGGTCGAGGGATGTCAATGAAAGAGAAATTTAGGAATTTATTAAGGTCAGGAAACTGATAATGTATTCCATAAATAAACATAATTAATAATTAGTCAACTTTTAATAATGACTAAGCAAAGTACTAATGTTCCAATCCGTATAACAGTTGATCATACGATCGACTGACAGCTAAATAAGCTAAATAGAGACATCAGCAAATTGTATTTAGACCTATGTATATTATGGCGACGGAGGATGCTGCGTGAATATCACATTGTGTCATTACTCATTACTTACATCCGCTCAATAGAGTGCTTAAGACAAGAAATGGGATATGAAAGAAATGGGATATTATAAATATTCAATACAATTTCATTTCGGTTGGAAACCTAGTCAACTTAAAAAGATACATCGAACAAATAAAACTATTTTAATTCCATAGTAAACTTCAATTTTTCTAAAGTAAAGGAAATTTATATATGTACTCACTACTTATTTAGACATTGTCAAATATTTGCGAAAATTCCTTTGAATAATGGTAAAGTTGAAAATTGTTGAATCAACGTAACATATTCTGAATGTTCTCTAATTTGAAATAATATACCATTATGGTACTATTTCGGAAATTATTTTATAGGACTTTTATATAGGAATATTTATATAATAGTAGTGGGATGATCGGTATAATTATTCCGAGAATTGATCCGGCAATTATTATTTCCCATTAATTAGGTGTTTTGTAGTCATAAATAGATTCACTTCAACCACCACCTGTATTATCAACATATATATACCGACACATGCAAAATAAAAATAAATGATAAGACAATATTACGCAAAAGATTAAGTTTGCTCATTTAGTAGTCTCTGTTATTATATTTAATTGAAAGCAATTTCACTATGGTAGGAAAAAGTTTACATCAAAAGCTAATAAAGAAAATAGTAATCTTTCCAGAAAAATATATGTTTGATGATATGGGGAATAAAGAATCTAATAATAGACCCAAGTGTTGAAGGACCTTGATCCAACCTGAACAGGAAGAGTTCCTCTTTCAGGGTCTTCCAGAATAACAATCTGATCTTGCTCGTATGAATTTATGGTAATAACAACGATGCCATTATCCGGACGTTGAAAAATAACCATTTTGAAATCATTGTTAGATACCAATTGGGGATTAGTTCCAATTCTTCTTGACCCTGGTGGGAGGAATTTGCTGAAATGTGCCATGGCGTAGTATTGTGTGTTTTTATAAAACTCTCTGGCCCCAGCATTAATTATAATTGGAGCAGAGTGGAAATTGGAGACATAATTCGGACCGCCCTGCATGTCAACTGCCAAATTCCAATCAACCCACCCGCCGACAGAATGCATAAGGTCACCTATTATATCATGGGCATACATCTCGGCCATGTACCACCCCCCAAGTCCAATGACATCATTCCAATGTCTAACACACGCTTCTGTCGCGATGAGAAAATGATTCGGAAACCTTTCGTGAACTTGATCGTACACTTCTATATCCGCAGCGTGATTTAAATACCAGTGCAGACCGACACCACGGACCATTGCTGAAGAAACCGGGTCGGCTAGAATTGTGTCCGTCCAATTTACAACGATATCACGGTTGTGATCCAAGATAATCACGTTGAAATTGTCAGGAGTGTACCCAGCAGCTGCCAAATTGGGTCCCAAGTCCATTTTGACAAAATCTCGCTCCATCTCCGCAGTAAATCCACAAGTCATCCAGGGATATCCAGGGCTGAAGCCAGTATTAGGTTCATTTTGAACTGTCATACCCCAAAATTCTACACCAGCAGCCTTGTACGAATCAAAAAATCTGAAATAAAAATTTAGTATTAGTGATCCAGAATCTATTCTTAAAATTTTGAAATGAATTTCGGCAGAAATAAAATTACGAACTAAACACTCTCAAATTTTTCTTATTCTTATGCCAGTAATACAATTATTCTAAATATTGCGCCGAATAACGAAATCCTGAAAATGATTTATTATTTATTACTTGACAAGATATTTTGCATAAGTTTCCCACGTGCGCGATCCTGGACCTTCTTTAAGTGTTCCAGCTCCTTCCAGTTGTTCATTTGTTTTCATCCAAGCAGGGGGACTCCAAGATGATCCGAACCATTTCACTGGATGCTTCGCAACTTCTTTTGCTAATTTTAATTGAGGAATCTGTAAATGGGTTGAAAATATTATATAAATCATTATTTTTTAAGTCTGTTAAGGTTGATCCGTTTGTATTAAATACTTTTGAGCTCTACTTGGGCGCATTTCTCAATTTTTTAATGGAATTCAGAATTTAAGTCTGCTGCGGCTCACAGTATAAGCGGATTACAATGTCTCTAAAGCTATGATGGAGTAGGTACCTTAAAGTTTCTACGAAAATCTATAATTCTACAAATTAAATTTCCATCGATGACCAAACAATAATAATGCCTCACCTTGAATCGAGTATCTTCGTCTACCAAACTCCAACGTTCCAAGTCCCAATCGTCAGGATTGTCATCGTAAGTGTATGCCCGAGTAGAAAAGTCGCACCCAGAAATGACAACTCGGCCCATGTTGTATTCTATCCCGGTTTCCGAATAGTATGCTTCGTATATCATCCGTTGCATGTTTTCCGGAAGACTTCCAATCGTCAACGTAGCTGCATCACTAAAAGCTCCGCCGAATCCAACAATTTCTTGGTATGTTCTTGATCGGTCAACTCGAACATTCCAGATCTGGTCACCGACAGGAGGATTTTCGATTACGTTGAATATTTGTTGTCTCTTGGCCAGTCTTTTAAAGTAGGTTCTGTCACTTTCATAAATCTGTACGACGCCTTGTGCCGAAGGGGTAATAGGATCAATTGTGTCGCAGTAGTTTTCGTTACAGACACAAACTATTGAATCTTCTATGTACCTCCTCTCGTTACATGGCTGGGCAGCCGACGAAAAAGTTATAATTATTGCTAAAAATAATGCTAAACTGGACAAGAAAGTCGAAATAGCCATTGTTTATGTCCAACACGAATACTATATGGGCTCTGATGGAAAAGACGATCCTAAAATCAAACTGAAGGTATACCCTCGATGTTTGCGGTCTTATTCCTCCAGATAAGATAATGAAACTGCAATAGTTAAATTGTTGGTTAATTAATTAATTTTAGTTTAATGTAACATTGATTGATTGATATGATTTTATTTTAATGTAGTTGACGAGCAATAGCCCATAGAACATGACAATTTCGTACATTACATATATTTCACATTAACTGTATCTAATACGATAAGGAGTATGTCGTGTGTCGCCGCATAAGAAATAGCACGTAATGCGAAGGGAGAGTCTGCTCCGCTTCCACTTCATTCACCTCACTTCACTTCACTGGACTCTCATTTGAACACAGCCACTGCAACCCAAGTAGGAAGCGCATAGGACGCATGCATAGGACGTTAGGGCTTCGAAACTCGCAGATGAGCTTTACTTTTTGCATCATACTTATTAAGGACAGTTAGGTTATAAGGTGGACTATACGATAAGGTAGGATGATGTGTAGGACATTATTATTCCATTAAAATTCAAATATTTAACTCATCTGACTGCAAAAATAGACACGGACGTATCCCCTGGTTTTGAATGTGAGAAAGTTGGGGAGGTTGGCGTGTTGGTTCAATTGTCAATTATCTCACATTCATTTCCAGGCAAATCATGCTAGATTCCTTTGTGTGTGTTTACTCACATTGTTGTTACTGCCTAGGGTATAGTGTCGGGCTCGTTGTACATAATGAGGTAATAAGTTGGCTTAATGTAGCATAACATGAGTGATAATATGTGTTGGGTTGGAGCTTTTGTTAATAAGTTCACAATATTACATAGGTAATTAATGGGATTTATTAACGGTTGCAATACTCAAGGCCGCACTTTTAATAAATCGATCAAACTCAATTATGTCATTAATTTAAAAATATCATACTGTTCAGTGGAGATAAGAAATAAGATAAGGACATGGTTATCACAGAAACGGGACTCTCGTATGTTGTATTCGCCAATTATGTAACTTTATACTGTGGGTGGAATATCAATCGTGAAGTTTTTAAATTTGAGTCTTAATTACCACGAAAATAGGGTTCAGTGAATTCTCACAACTATTTCCTAAAAACGGAGGGTACTGACTTCCCACAACCCTGCTCTATTTCCTAATAATTATGTCAAATACATGTACTTAATTCTATTCTATATGTAATTACATTACAATGAATACCGTAATGCTAATTATATAAAGATGAATCGATATTTGATTATATATTTATATATACTTCAGTGCATGGTTGTAGAAAGTCAGTACCCTCAGTTGTAAGAAAATAGTTGTGAGAATTCCCAATACCCGAAAATAGTGTTATATATACATGTACATTCTATTCTATTTTCAATGCTTAGTTTTTCCAATTTATGTTCCAGTTCCACCATTTCGTATATCATGGGCCAATTAATGAACAAAAATAGTTTACATGCAACTATACAACTCATTTGTGCGTTGAGTGAATGACAAGGTTGGCAGTAACTGCATAACCATGATTGATATATTAGTTACCAAAATAAACAGTTGCAAATTGGACATACGAGCTGATTAGTTTGATAAAGAAGGCTATGATAAAGGCTTTGGATATGGCGAAACAGATTTTAATGAATTGAAGGTAATTTTCGATGTTGTCGTATTTAAACATCAACGAATTAAACTAAATATATCGTAGCATTAATAGGCAGGGGAATGGGTGCATTAAGTACATTATATTTAGTAGCGCTTATTGTCTATTTATTGTCTGTTTATTGCGTCTATTTCGATTTTGAAAATTTTCCATATTAACTATACCGACAAGATACGTGCAACTGACCGACATACATACCTATTAGTTATGTTTCAGTTCATCTTTAGAATCAACATGCTAACCCCAACCCAAGCGCTTGCTTAAGCAGGGGATATGTCCGATTTTGCATATTTGCAAACTCAGTGGTCAATATACACAGAAAATTTGAATAATGTAACCTTAAGGGAACTCCGGACGGGCGGAAAGAAGATATATTGTTCATGCAGTAGGCCGGTAAATACATAACATAATCATGAGATTAATATATATATATATATATCAATGTATCAGAAGCACAAAACCATAATTCCATTCCATAAAATTCATTCCTGTGTTAAGGCTGCCTTTCCTTTTCCTTGTAATACCTTTCGCATTTATTTTTAAAGACCCGAGAATTTACTGTTACTGCCCATTGAATTCCTTGACTAACATAATTCTTTTTACTACCCGAGTTTAATTAGTGCCAGATATGCTGATGTAATATGATTAACCATTGCAATTATATAAAACTAGCTGCAGCCTAGCACAACAGTGCGCTAGAGGGAGGTGTTGAATCTGTTGAATTATGTTAAGCTTCCACGCATGAGTACTGTCATAAATAAATAAGCATTAAAACATTCAAACAAATCGTTTATGATCTATATAATAAAAATATTTTATCGTGCACATGTATGTATATATGTATGTACGACCTACGCATGGAATGACCTCCCAAAATGAGCATTTCGCATGCCCGTATTCAGTGTATAAA
>JABASH010003730.1:0-15747 GCA_019776445.1 Tomocerus maximus | reverse complement strand
ATTTCCCTCCGCGCCTTTCCTTGACGCATGCGTAGTAAGGTAGGTACAAAAATTATTACCCAAACATAGAAAATTTACCTTTTTACCCTTTGTCATTGAAGGGGACTAATGTAGTCCTTTGCTGATAAAAAATGGTTGAGATAATGCAGAGTTCAGCTGTAACTGTTCCTAGTCTATTTGGGAGTTATTCATGAATGAATGAAATGAAGTGCTGAGTGATTACATATAGGTATATAAGATGTATATTTACATTTTTCCTATACACAATTCCATATTGATCTATTGAAGCGGATGAATTTGTGACTACTATGCCACAATATTATATAAGTATGTAATACTATGCATTAATGTAGTTGTTGGAGAGCTTAGATGGTATACAAATGAGTGCTTGTCATTATTATCTCTATAAAAAGCAAAATGGAATCAAATACATAAGTACAAGGTTCGTTTGGCTTCATAAGATTTGGTAGGATAAAATCGTCATGTATATATAGAGTTCACTCCAGTTCATTTTACTGCATGACATAGCTTTTCAATGAAAGGAGGCTGAAAATGAAAATGTAGAATGGTGGAATTCAATCGCATGATAAGAATTGGAGTTAGTTCAATAATTGACGACTGTGTTAAGTACAGAGCGATGCGCGACAAAGTATCCATAGGTCTTAGATGGTCGAGTCAGGACCATTGACAAAATTCTACTCAAAAAATTAGAAAAAAGGGAACTATGTCGAAAAGCACTAATTGTGACGTAAAAGACGATGGGCAAGTGTGGATGTTGTATGGATTTTAGGCTTCAAAAATGAGATCTCATCGACATGTTAAAGTCCTATGGATACTTTATGGCGCATCGCTCTGTTTGTGGTGTATAGAAATAGATAAAGGCGTGGGCAGTCAGTCACTAGGAGCAAAAGTCTTATGTGCATTCATTGAATAAATGGTTGATTGTATGGCTGGATTGATTTTATCTGCTTTGTACATTGTATATCCAGCTCGTTTATCGACCTAGGTGTATAGAAGTTTTTGTGGAAACATGTGCATATTGTTGTCTTTCATTCATTTCCTGGAGTTACAATTTGCAATCTAAAGACAATTTGAAAATGTGTGTGATGGATTGATAGAAAGATATAATATAGTGATAATTATTACATAGCATATTAGACAATGATAGTCAGTAATGCATTTCATCAGAAATTTTCAGTGTGCACAAATTATAAGACAAGTTAGTTATAAGTTTGGTAATGTGACCTTTCATATAAAACAATAGGATGCGCATAGCAACTTCATTGAGCTAAAATATAATCCCTGACATATTGTTCGATGCTTTTCCGTGACTGGAATGAGAATTCACTTGTGTTTTCTGCCAGATTTAGCTGAACGAAAGGAAAATGATAGGAAATTCCTCCTAACTTGTGATGCAATGTGGCAAGAGAACATTTTATTGATCAAAGTTTTACTTCACTCTCACTGGTAGCAAGTAGGCAGAGTAGATATACGGTATATAATAGTGCAGTACAATGTATTACTTAGTATGACGAAAATGTATTACGAAGAAAGTTTGCTAAGAGTCCATTCGTTGCACTCGGAGGGTTGCTCGATGTGCAGCTGTTGCAGTAAATGGAAACGTAGCTTACTTATAGGTGAAGGTGAAGTGCTGTGTGAAGTCACAAAATAGTAGTAAGTACGTTGTACACATTTTTCTTACTTGCTTCAATATTCTCAATCTTTTTGCATAAGTGACTGTTACATCTTGTGTGAGTCTTTATTGTAGTTTAAACATTGTAAATACATTTCTGAGATATCACATTATTTCTAAATACTTGTCTTGTTTCGTGTTTACAATAATAATGTACATTGGTATTGGTGGAGTTAGATAACAAGTTGTGTTGGAATGGAGGAAATTATATTTTATGTTGTCAACTTTGATTCTGCAAAGGTCACATCAATCTCTTGCCACAGGATTGCAGCTGAAATGGGCCTTGTAGAACACACGAGTCATTTAGTCACAAATTACATAAAATCCTGCTTCTATTGATCTTTGTTCTTTTACGATTAGGTTATCAATCGTAGAACAGTACTACACCATTGTTGTATAGCAGTAAAATTTGGCACAGTTCAGCACCTTAAAAGTGCAATTACCGATTGCATTGGAGAGAACCAAGAAATAAACGAAGTAGGCGCAGTTGGCACTAAATAAATAGTAATAACATTTATTAAACTGTAAATAATTGCTGCCATTGTATTTTTGGAGCGAAATATTGACTCTAATTTTTATAGTATTGTGATGTGATCAGTGATCTTTATGATTTTTATGACAGCCTTCCGCAATGGTCAATGTTGTTGGTTATGTATTATTTGATATTATTGTACATTCATATAAAATGCTTTTAGGTAGGATAAAACTATTGATACAAGTAATATCATTGTTTCTATTTATATTTCAACCTTAACTGATTTAACAATGAGGTAACACAAGTTAGTGGCAAGAAGGAAGCATTTTATTTTGCTTATAGAATTACATCTGTATACTTTTGTTTATCGAATAGGTATTGCATTCATATTTGTAATGGTATTGTAGCGTTATTGTGATGTCAGCATTGTTTTGCATCGTCGAGCAATTATCCATAATAGTACAAGTAGGATAGCTAATAATGATGTTGTAGTACAAAATACAATAGTCACAGTAGCAGAAGCGTAGCAATGATGAATTACAAGTACATTTCGTACGATGCGAATCCGTTGTTAGTATGATTTGTTATAGGAGAATAATAGTGTTGAGGAGCTGATATTTATTAATGTATGTATACGATTATCAGTCAAATGAGCAAATGCTGAACGTTCAATCCAAGGATATTTTAATGAACATAGAGGAGGAAGCTGACTTTGGTTTTGGTAGCGTTGCCACAGAACAGGACGGAAATGACGATTGCTAGTGAATGGTTTTGTTTGAGGATTATTTACAAGCCTTCATCATCGTCGCTGTCGTTTAGTGTTTAGTCGTGGGTGATAGTGAGTTGGGGAGATGATGTGAATGTCGTTTAGTTGCGTAAATCATGTGCATAATGTTACATGCATGTAGTTAACTGCCTTTGTATTAGTTAGTCTATCCTCTGAGTATGGAACTTGAGTATTATTTGAACATTAATTGCTGGGAGAATGAAATTGTCTATCCCTACCACCACAGTAGCTGTCGTTCTGCCAGACATAGCTAACAATAGTTACACAATAAGATAACAACTTACTTCGTAAAAGGCAATGTGTGTATTGTAGAGGTGCTGACATAAGTTACATCTTACATACAGTCAATAAGTAAATTATTGGTAATAAGTACCTAAATTAAATATATCGATGTATTCTGGTCTTTTAGTGTACACGTATGAAGGAAGTGTACCTTGTTGTAATAGGTAGGTAATTTGCCCGAATATATAACTAACCTTTCGTATAATGAATTTACGAAAATGTGATGCAACCCTATTAGAATTTGACGGCATACTGCTGCCACATCTGCATTCTGCATGTATTTATGAGGTTTTAGGCACGTAATGCCAATGTCTTCATGCCATGTGTTTTGTACTTAGTACTTAGATATCAATTTTAGGATGAAGTACGAATAGAGTTTAACAGAGTATACTCTGTAATGCACTTCCATTTAGTATTACATAGTAACTGCGGGAAAGCTATGTTATGTATGCTCTTCTGGTAATAATAATGCTTCTGGCTCATTTACATAATGCTATCTCGCACACCTACATGATAGATTGTTATTGACAGTATCAGTACTATAATAATCTTAACGTATAGAATATATGCAAGCTAAATAGGTATAAAGTAAACTTGTGAGACGAACTCAGAACGTTTAGTTTTATCAATGTATTCTGTATAAGGTCTTATCGTTAACAGTGGTTGTGGTTTGGTTTAACTAGTTACACTAGTTATATTTCGTTTTTATTTGTGTACCTACAAACAGTCTGTAGCTGGTAATTGCAAAGAAATATAATCGTAGTGTGCATATAAGTAATGTCGTAATTCTGAACTCAGAACGTCTAGTTTTATCAATGTATTCTGTATAAGGTCTTATCGTTAACAGTGGTTGTGGTTTGGTTTAACTAGTTACACTAGTTATATTTCGTTTTTATTTGCGTACCTACAAACAGTCTGTAGCTGGTAATTGCAAAGAAATATAATCGTAGTGTGCATATAAGTAATGTCGTAATTCTTGTTGTTTATGTACCCTAATAGAGTAGGAGGCTACTTATATACAATACAAACTAAATGATATTACGATGAGAAAAGAAGGATCAGCGTAGGACGGAGAGGGAACTCAGGGCCAAAGTGCTAATCAAATGGATAGTTTTGTTCTTTAGTGTTTTGTGCACTGTACAGTAGTATGAGTGAGCATACAAAGAAAAATTGATGTGTTGAATACATTAAATGCTAACTTTGACTAAGTAGGATTTCTTGTACATAGTGACTATACATCAAAAATATTCTTTGGTGACTGTATAGCCAGTCGTTCTAATGTCGTTCAAAGCAAAGGAAGGAAACATAAAATGCTAATACTTACACAATTTTTAAATATTATACGTCGAATGCAAGTCGAATGCTACTTACATCTAAGAAGCAGACACATGCATCTGAATGCTAATTTCTGTGGTGTTTACCTATATACATGCTACAACTTTGTAAAGTCACTGTGTTACAGGTATTTCCTTTTGTACTACCTTTTATTAGGAAAATTAGGAGCTACTAGTAAATAAAACTCAAATACATGTATGTCGGTGCACAGCACAGTTTTTGTTACGGTACGGTATAGTTTCAATATTTGAAAATGACGATTAAATAAATTGCATTTTTTCCGAGAATTTTTTAATTCCCTAGTCTATTTGCTATTTGAAGTTGTTCTGTACTACCAGTAAAAGATAATAGTTTTCCGATGCTATCGGAAGAACATCCTTTCGATTTGTATCCTAACTCTTCTAAATAATGATGCAATACAAACCATTTTCCGTCGGTCTTGGGTTTTGCAGTTGCACCACTGCGGAGATTAGAATTTTTGGGAGATACTCAGCAGCAGCGTTCAATTCAGTACTGCAGTGTACATTAGACCAATCAATAAGACACGCAGATATAATGGAACACTAAAAATATATCTGCGAATAGTGTTATTTATAATTTACAATACAACTATATAGTATACATAGGTGTATAACTTCACTTTTTTCTTTTGTTTACATATACCACAGTCTGATCACTGATCTGAATTTCACAAGTCATAAGATGCAACGCCCTTGTCATATGTATCCTTCGTGGTTTGATCTTTGCTACACTATGAATAGTTTGTCATTTGTATAGAAAGGAACTACATTATAGGCATGAAGAAATGTGAATAGTAGTCCAATATATGAACAACTAAGCACGAGGAGAGGAGGACAGTTTTTGTGTTCCGTTTGAATATTTACATTTATATTATGCAGTCAGTCACAGAGATTTGCTATCTTGTTCTTGTTTAGCTGTCTGTCATCTGTAACTGCTGTGTGATGTCATCTGTGTGTTTAATAATGTCGATGCAGATGAGTACCGAGTACCTAATATTACTTGCAGATATTATTTTATTTAGTATAAGGTTAGGTTTAAGTGCTCGCTGCGGAAATTTAAGTTTTTCTTTCGTGTCGTTGCTAATGCATTTTGTTGTTGCAATTGCAACACATCATAGGCCAACGAAATTGTGAGTGTACAGTCTGTAGAGTGTGAGATAATCTGATGACAAGTTGGTAGCAGTGATTTGGTGTTTTTTAATTGTAAAAGCTGTCTGTCATGCTTTGATGCTACATAGATGACTAAGTAAGTAGGCAGTCTTCTATAGTTTTAAGGACATCGAGTCAGAATTAGAACTTGGAGTTAGAACCTCTGCAGTGCTAACAGATGTAGATTGTTAGTGAGGTCTAAATAGATGTTTTTTAGGCACGCCACGGTTGATGACGATTTTGATTGTGATGTTCTGGTGAGATAATAACGTAACACACAGAAAGTGTAAGGAATATTATTGCAGTCTTCACTGTCGCTTTTGTTTTAGAACGGATGGATGAGTTTTGGTGGGGTCCCGATAATAATAACGAAAGGAAACAAAGGAGATGAAAAAGTACGATGATTTTGTTTGAGGTTGAGGTCATCATATCCAATACGTTCCTCGGGTCGCCTGTTCAACTGACTTTCATTGCTTTATAATGGCAGGCGAATTTAGAATGTGGTGATAGATGAAAACATTGCTGAGTGTAAAACTAGGTAGGCAAACTCAAATATTTTAATATTATTGAGTAATTCAAAGTATTATAGCAGATAAGGGAGATAAGCAAAATATAAGGCTGTCTGGTAACTGATTATTTCATGTTGTGCTAGTGTTATGTTCTAAGGAAAGCAAACTTGCACTGTTTTCTGATGACGTGATGACTAAATGACAACGCAGTTGTACGCTTTGTGTCATATAAGCAAATTGTAACTTCACGTGTATTAGGCTATATCACAGTTGGGTATTATTAGTATAGACTTATATTTATCTGCACTTTTGCTTGTGATACGGCGAGGTTAGTACAATATGGGGCTATAGATACTCAATACTTACGGCAAAATTGCATGCAGGTAGCAGATGCAAAATAAATTCAGTCGTATTTGCATTGTGTTGCCAGAAATGTTAGCATAATGTTGTCTTATCCTAGACAAGCTCCTCAATTACTATCAGTTCAAGCTTCGCTTTCCTGAATTTCCTGTTTGCTTCGGTTTAGATATAATAATACACTGAATTAGTCATACAGTACCTGAATGAGTCGTTTACTAGCTGTACTGTGATTTCAATAAATATGAGTTTACCTGTTGTTTTGTTGCGTTGCCACAAGTTTCGAGAGTCAGACCAGTACGAACGAACGGTTCGCATAATATGCATTAAAAGTGGAAGGAAACTGATACTACTTAATGTTCGTTCGACGTTCATTGAATTTGAATTATATGCTTTAGATAGATAGTGACTATTCTGCCGATATGCTTCTAGTGCTTAGTAATATAGTGGCTATGATATTTCGTTCATGTTCATTTATTCCTTTGTTAGATGAGTAAACTGCAGTGCTATTAGTAAGACTAGGACGTGGATGTTATCTACGTGGGCAGAACATTTATTTTATGACTCAGACTAAACTTGCAATTCAAAATACGAATTAATTATCGAATATATTTGTTAGGTAGTATGTACGGTATCGGTATAACTTTACTTTATATAAGCAGATGTTGTATAATGTATTAATAGGTTTTACTATTTACTATACATAATTGAATTAGTACCACAGGTAAGTAATTCGATCTTGAATCTAAATAGCTTACAGCTTTAGGTACAAACAGGATAAATTCTACATTAACTACAATTAGTTGCGTGTTTGATGATGATGTTTAAGTCGATGTATATGAGGTTATGTGGTATATACGAATAATTACCAACTAAGGCTGTAATTTACGTTTTCCTTTTACAAGGACTAACGATTCTCTAGGTCTTTTAGTTTTGCTTACCATTTCATTGACTGTCAATTAAGTATACTAACTAATCTACGTCTATGTCTACTCTAGATGATTCCAATGGCGGTAATTAATAAGATGCCGTCATTTTTAATTGTCCTGTATTTACACATCAATTTGTTTGTTTCATTACTGACGATCGAAGCTTACATAACAATCGGTCCAATTCCAATGAAACCATAACTAATTTGTTGTATTTTGAAATGGGAGGGTGATGGAAATCCTGTTATTCCAATTTACTTATTATTATGAGATTCTAGTTCTAGTTTATTACTTGAAGATAGCATTTTCGGTCAGTTACTAAAATAAAGAACAAATGATTTTCCATTTAAGTTTTAGTGGAGTTTGATCATTTATTTTATTCCCACAATATGTGGGATTCGCCAATTTGTTTCTGTTGATGACTATCAGGCTGACTGGAGCCAACACGGCCAACAGAAGATAACAAACTGTGGGTAAATTACTAAATTAGATTCTAAAGCGGAATCTGCGTTGTATTGACTTTGAAGTAAAAGGTTTTGATATTATTTTGTACATCCTATTCTATTTATTATAGAAGTATCTTATTTGATTGCAGTCTTTTATATAGATAAGCAACACGTTACAAGTATCGCTTATACCATGGACAAATAATAAGTGTAGTACTTGAATGCGTAGGAAGTAAACTTGTGTGAGAACGATTTCTATCGTTCATTTCATCTCATTATTACATCCACTCCTCATTCATTCTGCGAAATACAAAGTTAGTTGAACTAGCACTAGAGTTGGTTGACTGATATGAATGCAGATAAATCTGGTAAAATAATAAAATTGTAATAATTTAAACAAGGTTACTGCAAAAAATGTTTAATCCTTTGGTTATTACCAAACCCATCTATAGCAGCTATTTTTTAGTTAGTATTTTACATAATTACTCTGCATTGCATTGGTATAAAATGTATAGATCTGTAGATTATTAGAGTTCTAGAACATTTTTTCATTGGATTGTTTCATTGTGGAATGAAAATAAGAGTTGGTTTATTATTTGCTAATAGAGTTAAAAATATCCGCACAGAACTAGTAGGTAGGTAGCTACTATAACATAACTTACAATTACAACTTAACAACTATAAAAAGTTTCAGAACTCAGGACGGAAGGTTGAGAATTTGAGATGCTGGGAAGGAACTTTATTATTCACTATGAAAAAATTCTTCTGTGGTATTTTCCACTGAAGACATGGACATGACAATGTAGATACATGCAAATGCAGGTAGTCAGTTACCTTTCAAGGGTATGTCCATATTGAAACCATTAAAAATAGCAATGCTCGCTGCAGAGTTGAATGGTAATGTTAATCACGATTATGGTTTTTATCTGACTAGAAGGGAAATGGAAATGATACTGAACGTCTGCTTTTCACTGGAACGTTCAATTTAATCAACTAACAACTACGTAATAAAGATGATTATAAAAAAGTTATGCAAACAAACAAGCAACATTCGTAAGAGGAGTTGGTTAGCGTGAATTGCATGTGATTCATTACGATTTGTGTTGTGCGCATGTAATTTGCAATGTAATGTATACATACATTTATATATAGTACTGTCTCTCTTAAACTCTCATCCTTTATGGATAGAACAGTGCAAATGGTCAGGTTTCGTAATTAGTTATGTTAAAGTGTTGAATAATATATGCAATTCATTATCTGATAGTCTGATGCTATAATAATATCAGTAGAGTACACTGAGTACAGTGATAATGATGATGATAGTATTGGTCTGGAAAAATGGCTAGGTGAGCCATGAGATAATACTGGAAGCAAGGTACCTAATCTGTAGTATCATCTGTGTGTATCATCCATCAGGATCATACGTAATAGATGGTAATAGCTTAGCTGTTTGTGTTTGGTATTGCAGTGCTTATAGTAGATTTCGTTGCTCACTGGATAACTCGTTCAGACTGTTCAGACAAAAGTAGGTATCCACCATCTGTAAATGTAAATTGTAATGTAATGTAGTTAGTTAGCCATAAAAAGTTCCTATAAAATATGTGGAATGGGGAGAATCGGCCGACTACCTTACTTTAGTTCACTAGCCTGATGTTCTTTTCCAATGTCAGATGAAATGGATGATGTGGCTGGCTTGGCTCTTGTTATTTGTCTGTAGGGTATTCTATCTAGTCTATATGCCTACATATAATCCAACTACTTTTATAAGTATCTATGTTCCAAGTGTATAAGAGATGGGTTTAGTTTAGGTAGATGTACGTAGATACATCAGATACTTAAATCCATTTATTTTCCGTGGTGCAGGCAGTGCAATGTGTTGGAGTTGTGTGAGAGAACGTCTGTTATTGTTAAAAAGTGTGCATGCTCTATTCTGCTATGCTCTTCGGGTATGTCTACAAATGTTATTTTTGTTGCTAAGTGGGATTCTGATGATATCACTATCACTCTGCACTGGCAAGCGGTGCAGAGCAAAATAAGTGGAGGCAAAAGAATAGTGCTCTGTTCTGTATTCTCTTGTCTCTACAAATTTAAAATTGCCAACTCTCTATGCTTCTGTACTATTATTATTGTATAGTACATAGCAATCAATTTCAGTTTCGTCTGCTACTCAGACTCAGTTTAATGTGTGCTGATATAAATTTGTATATAGACACAAGGCATATTATACTAGTAGCTTATCTGAATACAGTCTTTAAGTATTATATTATACGTTACCAGAATTTCTACATTAGAGAAAGAAACTATTTTCATGTGCTGAAATTTTCTATGCTATGTATTTTATTTGGAGTCGAACTGAGGTAGCATCTTGTAATTTTTTATAAATGCATAGAAAGAGAATCGAGTCTGTCTCAGGATGGGTTGAGTCGAACGAAATTAACAACTGATCCGCTTAACTTCTAATTTTAGGTGGCAATTTTTGGCATGAAACACAAGATACAAACACAGGCTGAGATATTTCTTTATCTTGTGATTCTTGTGTTGGTGGTGGTATGTGGTAGACTTGCTTTATACACATGTTGAATAAAGTGTGCTCAGAAATGCAATTACTAAGAAGTGTATATAATATTTACCCTAGAGATAGTATGAAATGTAAGAGTCTTCGTTGTTAGATAAGTCGATTTTGTAGACGATTGGGTAATAAACTCAGGATTATGTATATGGAGTCTGGGAATAATGATGAAAAAATAGTTTATAAGGAATTATAGGGCGATGATGAGTTTGTTTTTCAGAAATACGATGATTGAAGCGAATGATAGGTATTGCAAGGTGAAGGATGGGTTTTTATAAATGGTCCTCGCCTGTTGTTGAATGCAATGTGATATAATACATGGAAACAGGAAAGTGGTCAATTCCTATGTAATGTTTAATAGAGTGGCAGAAAAAACTGCAGGATTGGTTAGTAGGCAAAGCAGTTGGGTTGCTTTGCCTGTTTGCTATGGAATAAATATGAGTAATACTTATGAGAACAAAAGAAAGTAAAATGCAATGCATCCCCTCTCTCTGTCTGTTGTGGTGTATCTAGCCAGCGAGCAATGTCAGTAGTATAGTAGCCAAGACAAAGGCAATGAAAACGAGACGGTTGGTTAGCAATTTTGTTCAACCCTAACCTACGTGAGTGGTGTTTCCTCGTTTACCTTGCCTCAGTCTATTCCTTAACTTGAATTCCACGAGAAGACCGTGTTACTTCGCTAGAATTCTATACATGTGTGCTTGCACTTTTCGTAGAATACCTGATTTGCAATAGAAAAAAGGGTTTTGGTAGACACTCGGTTCTTGCACAGGATACATTATGTCGTAGGCAAAGCTAGCCATCCGGCAGACACACACTTATGGTCCATCCTCGTTTCCGTATGCGAAAGCCACCTGTTTTAAATTCTATGATTTGAAAATGAAAATTTATGGCATTAGGCCAACCTTTTTGCCGCTCATGTGCATAGTGCGGTACAAAAATGGCAATTAGTTCAATTTCCTGTTTGAAATTATTCCAGATACTTATGAAAATTTTTTATTTGTATTAACATGCTATGATTTATTCAATAGTTTTCGCAAGACTCCTGTAATGACTATTGTGTCAACCAGAAACAGAGTTTTCTTTGTGAGAATAGTGGTGGATTATTCTGCCGGATTTTCCGCTTCTCCTACGACGCATAATTACATAATTTCAGATAAGATAGGCCTGGAGGTATAGACTGTGAGAAACATTTGTGAGTTGTAGATAGTTTTTTGATAAGTAATTTATTAAGGATCAAGAGTGTTGATACATGTATATTGCAGTAACAACGATGGTAAGTCTGCTGGCTGGTTGGGTCTATAAAAATGAGTCCGAGACAGTTAATGTCTAGTGCTGAATAAAGGAGATGATGATCTAGTTGGAGTAACAAAGTAACATTGAATAATAATAAGTATGTTTCTATGTAAGCGGATGATGCATGCATGTGCAAAGTAAAGTAAACTGATGGAGGATGTGACTAATTACAGGTTGCAAGATAAAGGCACTGAGAGCCAAGACAAACACCTACATCAAGACTCCAGTGCGTGGGGAAGAGCCAGTTTTTGTGGTGACTGGACGAAAGGAAGATGTGGCATTGGCCAAGCGTGAGATTTTGTCAGCTGCTGAGCACTTCTCTCAAATCCGGGCATCTCGCAAAGGAGGTTCAGGCAATGGCGGACCGACATGTGCTCCTGCCCCGGTTCCAGGACAAGTTACCATCCAGGTGAGAGTTCCATACCGCGTGGTTGGTCTCGTAGTTGGTCCGAAAGGTGCAACGATCAAACGCATTCAGCAACAAACGCACACATATATCGTGACGCCGTCACGAGACAAAGACCCCGTGTTTGAGGTGACTGGGCTCCCTGACAATGTGCAAATGGCAAAACGAGAGATCGAGGCTCACATTGCGATCAGAACCGGCAGCTTGCCCCTTGATAATCAGAGCCCTAATGGTCTCAGTCAGGATGAATTGGCGACTCAGAACGAACTTTTGGCCAGTCTGTACAAGAACGGAATCAGCGGTCTCGGACTGGAAGGCTTGAGCCTGGGCATTGGACTCGGTGCTATCAACTCGCTCAGCAGCAGTTTGTCCAGTGTGTCTGGAGTTGGGCTCGGACTCGGTCAGGCTATTCCAAATGCTCCGAACGGAAACAATGCGGGATCTGTGGGGTCGAGCAGCAGTGGCGGCGGCAGCCTCTCCTCCCTCTCGTCTCTCAACGGCTTCTCGTCAAATCTCAACAATGTCAACGCGAACAATGCCAACCAAGTGAGCAGTATCTACGCCCATCATCATCACCACAACAATGCTAATCATCAGAATCATCATCAGCAACTCACTGAATTGGGCTTCTCTATTCTGGACAATGCTGCTCAGAATGGGATGATGTCGTCGTCTCGCTCAGAAGACTCTTACTTGTTCGGTGGCAGTGGGCCGAATAGCATTGGCGGCTCTCAAACCAAATTGTCGGATCTTTTCGCCGCGACAAATGCAAACAGCGTGAGTGTTGGCAGTTCCCTGTGGGGAAGCTTTGATCGGGATGAGGGACTCGGGGAGTCTCCCACTTTGGAATCTGTTCCTGGAAGTAACATGTGGCCAGAGATCCATATGCGCCCGGCCAAGACAGGCTCTCCACCCGGTTTGACTCTGGTTGCCAACAACGGGAATGGAATGAACGGGACCGGTGGAGAACAACATGCTCCCGCCCGTCGGATGAGCTCGGATCCTCTACTTGGACTTCTTCCTAGCGTGGCTTCTTCCACCGGAAGTGGAAGCATCTCCGGACCTTCGTCACCAACTCAGTTGCTCGAGTAAAAATCTTCAAGTTTCTTTACAACACAAACAAACAACCCCAACTATTATTCCCTGTTGAACACACCTCACCAGAATTTAATTTGTAGATGTAGTCGTCTTAATCTAAACGTGAATACCCATAGCTTATAATTAATTTTTAGTGAAAGATAGTTTATGAAACTAATGATTCGTAAGATAATATTTATAAGTTGAAAGTATATAACAATACATATACATATTATTACTTTATAATAGAGAAGATTGAACTTAAGTACAGTGCGTCGTTGTATGATGATTCATTATATTATAATAACCTATTCTAAAGATAAGTAGTAGATAACCTAACAGAAAAACAGAACTACGTTTACGAGATGAAGAAAGGATGATGGATTTTTGTATTGTATTATTTTTTGAACCTGCATGAATTGAATTGAAAAGAACTGACTTCATATTTACATAGGTATGACTAAAGTAATAAGAACGTATATTTTTCATTTTTTGGCAACAAGAAGTGCAACTTGCTCTCAACATAAAAATGTTGTCGTTGTTGTTCATGATGCTTTATTTAATTTTGCTTTTAGTTCGTAAGATTTTTATACCATACGTAAGTACATTACATATACCTAACCACATACACCCAATTCAATACACACTCAACAGAAATTAATTTTACGTTGGATCATATATAGAGTAGTTGGATATAGAGACAATATTTCTAGAGGTTTTCCTTACATTACATATACACAAGAAATACATACCCAAATATCATTATTTAGTTACTTATACTTCATTTATTCAGTAGCCACTATTATGCTATATAAATATTTTAAAAAAGTACATTACTATTACAGTATAGTTATTTAGTTTGCATAGATTTTCAAAATCATTCTTCTCAAGCTCTACTCAACTCAATTTATCTTTACCTAACTTTGTACATACCTACATACAATTACTAAGGAGCTTTGGCCGATACTCTGTGTATTCTACTATGGTATTTTTGGAGATCCTATTTGTATTTCATTTCTCCATTTCAAAATCCTATTCTCTATCGACAGTAGAAGGGCGTTATAAGATCTAACAAAAATATATCCTCAAAATAGCACTTCCTCGTGAATCTATTAACAATAATATTAGTAGTAGTAGTTGCAAAATTAGTTGATCGCATCATTATATATACATTTGCATCTCTTTGATGTGTCCTGGTTGTTTCCGCCCCTTGCTCCTGCCTTCAGTCATCTATTTATAAATCTTTCCATCCATTAAACAAAAGCAACTGCTTCATGCAAACGCACTACTAGACTACTTATTTTACCTAAAGAGCAAATGAATAAGTCTCTGCACCATTATTGCAGTACGTACGTTTTACCTTGGCGTATATAACCTAGTAGAAATAAAAGAGCTATGTATTCTACTATAAAGTTGTTCTACTAATGATATTGATACAAACATACTGTACATAAGGGAATTCGCACTCACAAAATTATTCCATTTCGTAACGAAAAAAGGCACAGTCTTTTCAATAGCAATTTGCATACATTTGGCAATAAGATGAGATGACTTAAATTTGGATAGACAGTGTAGTGTAGCATCATAATATGTAACGAACGAGTGCAAATAGAGAAGGAAAGGCGAAAACAGACGCATACCAACCGTAGGGAGCATTACCAACCAACACATTAGCAAATACGAGTTGACAAGGCTAAATGAAACCATTGTTAGTGCTAACTAAAGAAAGGGAAAGACATAACGTGTAGCATCATGTAAATGTATGTATTTCATTTGGAGTTCACTTCAATTCACATCGCAGAGCGAACAATCGAAGTATATAGACATCTTCTAATGCTCGTGGGGGGAACGAAACAAACGACGAAGAAATAAAGTCAGACGAACAAAGAAATGAGTTACAGTCCCTATTTACTCTTTACTTGTACAACTTTACAAATTACAACAAATATGCAATGCAAAACAGAAGAGACTTCTCATGAATGACTTGTGAATGCTTATTTTCTCCATCCTACATCTAATCTAATAATCATTTCCCTCTCTGTCGATCCCTGGACTTGTGTGACTTGAATTGAGCTGACTGCTTGCTGATTCTGGCCACTTGGCTCTGGATCTCAAGTGGGCCTCTGAGTCGCAACTTCTATATCCTCTATGCTAATGAATCTACCGTTACAATTACCATAACTTATTATTTCTCATAAATATTTCTCCCAAATACTCACTTTATTGCATAGTGCCACATAATTTGCCTTTCATTTGTCAAATCTCTCATACCTAACTTACGATTGCTACATAGAAATTACTATTAGACTACATACTATTATTTACTCATCAATACCAATCTGTATCAGCCAATTGCATTTAAACGAGTCTCTGGTTTTGCATAATGTGCAAATTGTTACACATTAATGTTTATATGG
>JABASH010003729.1:0-15748 GCA_019776445.1 Tomocerus maximus | reverse complement strand
CAAAGCTAACACTTAAGTTACTAGTACTACTCTTATTTGCATTAGATTGAAAATGATTACACGTTTATAAATCGTTTGATTGAATATTCTTGAAAACATTAAAGAAAAATTCATTTAAAATTATATTTATAACATACAAAGTATATTTGCATACTCAAGCGATTCACCGACGAATCAAGACAATTGTTTTGAATGAATAGTATTTGAGAAATTGTAGCAAAATTTTTACAAGATGTCCTTTTTGTATTGAGGCATATAGTTTTGTATTGTATTTCATCAAATCATTTAAAATCGAAGGATTTACGTAATCATGATCATATTAATGAGTACCTTTGAGGAGATAAGAATAAGAATGACTAACGAGTGTAGATGATAAAAAAGCTGAAATTAAAGTGTTCAGCCCTTAAAATTGGAGAGAACATCAAGCTGAGTGGCAGTCCAGAGAGAAAATTAATTTTGTGGGTAAACGATATAAGTACCTACAAATAGTATGAAAACTTTCTATTTTGCATTCCAACTAGAGATGTTGAACATTCCAAAGATTCTAGGTATTCTATAGAGGTTGATAAGAGTAATTAAACGGTACAGGAAGAATGAATGAGCAGCCATTTCACTCCACACTTAAAATGAATGCAAACAATTTGGGCAAGAGCAAACATATGTCACACATAAAATAAAAGTATGTTTAGGTATACATACAGATTAATATACAATATACAATTTTAATATTTACAATATACATATAATATGTTTACAGTTATATTAAACAACAACTATAGAATTAGGTATTGATATGTTTTAATGTCAAGGCATTTGATATGTAACAGATTTCATCTCAGTGATTGATTAGCAATTAAAACGTAAAATATTAATGATTACTTATGTTTAGTAAAATGTTAATAAGTAAACACACACAAAAAACATTCCACTCCACGACTGATCAACTTTAAATCTTGTGATGTGGAAATAAAAAGAAGACCTCATCGTATTTGCGGTCAGCCTCCTCAGCCAAGAATCTGGCTTCCTTCAACTGGCTCTCAAGTGAATCCATACGCTCCTCATCGGTGATGGATCGGTTCTCCAATACTTTTCGCATACTGTGACAATCATAATACATCACAGAGTGACAAATGGCCAACGTCGGGTTTGCTTAGGTATCTCATTTAACAATTACTTTTGCCTATCACTTTGTCTGACAAAGAACCCGAAAGCCCAAGCTAAAGGAAAAAGCTGAAGTGTGGATTCAGACCAGAAGTCAAATAAACAGAATTATTTAGCAGACACAACACTATCACGAGACATGTAAATAAAATTCAACAATATTCAGCTGCTTTTACACATCACTTTGCGAAGAAATAAAAATAATTCGAGCCACAATACAGAGCTAAAACGTAGGAACTATTTATATCAAGTCATTTATTATAACAAATGCATAACAAAATTTGCCTATCAAAACTGGATTTTTTTGGTGCAATTCCTAAATCTATAAAATCTTGACAAAAAGATACATTAAATGAATTACTTCTGTTTCCATAATCATACTTAAGCAGCAGCATGTGCAATATCTTCTTGTTGGACGAGATCATCAACTTGGATTTACCATGAACCACCCCTGTGAAGAAATAATCTGCCTCTGCAATACTTTGACTTGACATCCAAGATATTTTATTGATTCTGACTGGTGCACGCGATAATAATATGCGACCATGACACGACATGTCAAAGACTAATAGCATGTACACACTGGCTAATAAATTTCCTATTCTTCATACGACATAAAAAAAGACAATACACACAGGATGATGAACCTGAGCAACGCCTACGGCAAGGACATAGGGTCGTCATAGGGGTACACGTGAGAATTTTCTTTATATGGAAAGAAAGGCTTATCGTCATCTTACTGGTAGGTTTAGAAAATCAATGTTAATGGGAAGACTTGAAGTCTTAGTACGTGTACTCGACTTGAGTCTAGTGAAAAACATAAACCACTATTCTCACTTACAATAAACTTCTCAAACAACTGGCTTAGCGAACGTTAAGCTGTTGAACTAAGATTAACAATCTTAAGAATTTCTTGAAACACCTAGAAAAATTGAGGAATCTGACTATCTTAACTACAGGCGACCACGACTAGTACAACTACCACCAGATTGAATCATAAAATGTTCACATTGTTGCAATGCATGCACTGACATTGTCTACGTAGTAAATACATACTCACTGCGCATTTGATTTCCAAAGATTATCATCGTTAAAACCATGAGAGAGTGAAAAATACTGCACGTGATAATAAAAGAGAAATAGTACGGAGATAAGGAGAATGGGAGAGGAAAATAGGAAATGTTCTTCCGCGAGCTGAACTTGAACTTCAGTAAAATCTGTACGTAGATTTTAACTCTTTAGGAACTAAAAATGTTTTACTACGTTTTTTATTCCTGCTTTAGGTATTTATGCTGATAGAACAGCCTCTCACTTTGCTCCTCCATTCCCGTCAGAGATTTAGACAGAGCACTAAAGTTAAGAGTGGATTTTGAGCGAGTAGTATATTGGAGTTTAACTGAAGGTGTTTTGTTGGTTTTATTCGTGATTTTACCTCTTCGTATTTTTTGTCCGCCTCCTCAGCAATTAATTTAGCTTGGGCTAACTGTGCTTCTAAAATTGCAACTCGGTCGTCTTCCATGTTAGAACGGTTCTCTAAAGCTTTTCTTATTCTGTGTGAATTCAAGTCATCCATTTCAATACAATTCATTATTAATACTCAGAAAAATTAAACTGTAACTGAAAATATCACATTAAACATGAAATCATGAACCTTTGATTTATCTATGGGAAAAATAATTCAATAGCTATAGTATGATTTTTTATGGGCTGATTTGATAATTAAATGTTTCAAGGAAATTAATAAGCAATCAAGTTTCTGTTGTTCGCAAGGAATAATCATAGCAGTATTGATTTCTGAGGGCATAGAAAATTAGTTCCTTCGATCTATAAACGATACCGACATAGCTTCTGCTGTTATTTTTAAGAAAACTCCAAATGAATGATAATTTGTTGAATAATTAGTTTTGTTTTATGACTCAATTACCGCTCGGATTCATCAGCAGCATGTGAGGCTTCGGCCAACTTGGTGGTGGCGGTTCCCAAACGTTCTTCAGACCGCTCCAAGTCTTCCTCAAGAAGTTGGATACGACGATTCAGAGCAGCAACTTCAGCCTCAGCCTATTTAGACAATGACAAAAAATAAAACCATCAACATTAGTTTACGTGAATCATTCTCAACTATCAATCAAGTTAAACTGGTTTCTTTACATGCAGACTTTTGATTTATTTGAATCTTCAGAGTCAATAACTATGTAAACTTGTAAACCTCACCACATAACAGGCGAGGAAAAAGAATTATCATGCAAATGCCTCTTTTATAACCCAGACTAGACATTCGTTATCTTTTATTACAGATATACCAATGCAATCTGTGCTTAGGAATACCAGGTAGAACAACACAAGACGCAAATTACACCTTTAGGAGCATCTAATTTCAAGTAATTTCAAGCTAACAACCTTTTGCATTCATTTTACTTATTAGTCAATTACACGAACGGAGAAAGAAAGCTATTAATAATAATCAAACTTGTCATATGCCCTCCACGATTTAAAAATCCTCCAACAATGAAAAGGAAGACAGTCAAAGAACTCCTATTATGGTAACGCTCAAACTATCAGATGCCATTTCACCACAAATTTCATTACAACCCACGAGAGCCTAAATTAGTCATAATTATACAAATGTATTTTGGGTTGACTGAATCGCGCACGATTGACCAAAACCTCTATAACGATTCGTAAACATAATGTCACATTAATAATTTCATTTACAGCATGTTCACTTCGCTTAGTAATTCAATGCAGATTTTATTCACAATCGTTACTTCAAAGGTGTTCTAAACACTCTATTCACTTTTGTCGTAATATGGTATTGTGTTCCTTCGAAGAAAAAGAAAAATGTGTTAATAGGGCAATATAAACATGAAATAAATGTAGCTTAAATAAGACTGCTGAATATTAACATATAATACATCCACATAAAAGGATCTACAAATCAAGAGAAGACACTAGAGTTGCCAGCTAACAAATGAAGATGTATTTCTCCTTCCGACCACAAAATTTGCATGACAAAGTAGCCACAGCACATTACTCTCTAAATTAATGCTTCGGCAAACAGAATTACTTGTCTTCATCCATTCTCTAAAATTGGTACCGGCCTTTTAAAGTGTATACAATCAAAAAGCTCTGTATAAAGTTATGAAATGAGATAATAGACAGCTCGACAAAAAAGTCATATTTCCATTTTATCCTTTATTAATACTTACCTACCCATAACAGAAAGTAGTTCGGCTGATTAGTAATTATTCTTATATCTGGCAAATAAAGAGTATCTTCAAATGCTTCAACTTTCATCGCCACTTAGGCATATGTTTACTGTTAGCAACCTGACCAATAAAAGTAGGCATATATTACCACATTTGGGAGTAAAAGTACCTTGTTGAAAAAAAGAAATTGGGCTAAAAGTGATGTAGTAGCAGGCACTGTCAGCTTATCATTTCAACTTATATTCATGTATGCCAGTAGAGAAATAGAGATGAAAATATACTTCATTCTAGCCAAAAAACAAAAAATCCTATCATGGCATGGCACAGTAAATGAATAACCGCAAGTCAAACTGACATCATGTGAGATCAGTATAAATGCACATTGAGTATTGTTTTGTTTTGGAAATATTAGACACGGAATATGACCATAAATGGCCATAACGGCTGTGTGCATCATCCATTTCTCATTCGAGAAAAAGTATACTTTAGCATATAGGTACTTATATTAAACATGTATCTAACTCGTTTTAAGTATACTAAGGTTACTAGTAACCTACTACGTTACGTACCTTGTAGAAGGTTGCAAAGCTGCATAAATACACTATCTCAAGATCTCTAATTGTATCTACATACTACATACACATTATAGCGGATGCATCCCTATCAAACCTCTTCTACTTATCAGGAATTAAATTACTACTCAATATTGTATAAATGCGTATCCAGTTCCAGTGTCCTAACTTTGCAATACAATATGGAAAAATTGGTGAGTTGATATTATATGTCTGGAAAAGCAGAATTACCATTCTTTATCCTAGTTAATAATACAAACATGTAAAGACAGACTGTGATTATGACGATGAATCAATTGATATTCAAAAAGCGTCTGGAATAATGCATAGCTGTTGATGTATCGATATTTTAATTCGATACTAATCTTACATTACTTACACAAATATTTATTAATCGTCATGATGTACAGCAGAAGAACATAGTAAGTCTTCTTAGAAGATGTTATTATATCCTGTTTTATATTCCTCTACGTAAGTAATTTACTGGAAATTGAATGTGTTGCTCTTAATTATAGTACATTAAGATTGAGAATGCTAACAAGAAAGAAAATAAATGTGGACTTAGTTAGTATCGTAATGGTATAGTGCTGTGTGGTAGTTGATTTACGACAAAATTGCAGACCAAGATAAGTAATCTGGTATTAATTCACAGAATGCTATGCTAATAATGAAATATAGTATGTGTATACAGAAGTACAATGTTAAGTACCTACACGTCTATTACACTCAAGTATCTTGTCAAGCAATTCATCTTTGACAAGATCAAGAGCTGTTTCTTTTTACCGTGCAAACTCATAGCTTGAGAACTGTTAGAAGAAAACGTTGACTTTTGCATGTACTTATTTGTCTGTCAAATGCAAGGTAATGCAAAACCATATAGCCGTTATAGCTCTAGGTATTTTTGATTCAGCTGCCATTAATGTGATAATAGATGTGCTTACTATATACTCATTTCTTCGAATACATTGCTATAAGCTTAAGATATCTTACAGATTAAGTATACTTATATTCCACCGTAATCAAGATATACATATATATAGACATACAGGTTGATAATAGATGAATGATGAAACTATTTAATTCTTCCACCGTAAGAGTGAATGAACACAGTGCTAAGATAGGCTAGAATTCTCATGTATGGCTTTGACTCTTCTGCTTTGTGTTCTATTGAATGAATCTTCTTGGATTCTTTCTAAGGGAATATCTCTACACTACAACAGACAATAAAATGGTTAACATAATGGTTAGCAACCCTTGTTGTTGTTGAATTTAGCGAAAGGAACAAGAAGCAATTCAAGTCATGTCAGACATTAAAACTCAACTGTGTCAGGCAGGCGGTCGGATTGAGCGAGACTTTTCTTTATTATGCATCTATCTATGTATACATGCACAGGACATAAACAACTATCTTTAGCCTGATATAATGCACGACTTGGGTTTAGTACACCCGCATTGTACATCTCCCGAGTGTCGTGTTCTTCCCCTTCAAGTCTTCATATGTTATTACTTATTACTTTGTCGTGCTACAAGATGCTGTAAATACTTTCAACAATCACCACACATTGTAGTACTTATACAGAGACTTGCTATATAACACAACGACTTGAGTCATCATGGCATTTTAGCACAGCACAAGCAAAGTTGTGATGCTCTTCTTTGGGTTATACTAAGTAGTAGTGTAGCCTTGTAAGCACCTCGACTACAAACTATTATATTACTCATATCATATCATACATATCATAGTAATATGTAATTGCAAATGCCTAACTCCATAAGAAAAGGATCAAAATGGAAGTATCGTAATTCTAACTAAGAAAAGTACAACTCCCTTTAGTTTAACTACCTAAATGCAAAAGTTGCCAAATAGCATACGTGCATGCATGTACGAAATAAAATTTCAGAATGGAGAGAAGCCGCTCACCAAGGCCAGTCCAATGTAATCTAATAAAATTTTACAATGCCGTACAGCAACGTGGTTTACTATCGGGGCAAGTCCTATATGCTACGTAACAACAAATGCACTCTCTAACATCAAATGTTGAACTGCAAAAGGAGATGGGCAGTCGATTTCTATCAAAAGCTGTCTATTCCAGTCTGCTTCCACTCAAATCATATAGCCAATTATAGAACTCCTCACACATATCGACATCACAGATTTTCGTGGTAGACAATAAGAAATACAATCTAAGGAATTTCTCAGCCTTCTATATGTTTGTTAACATTTTGTGTGCAATTGATTATGCGATTAAGATAAAAATTCTACGAGATAATTCTATATCTTTAATTTGCCCAGGTCGCTAAAAATTCTAACAAATGTTAGATATTGATATCGGTGCCTTACTTTCTTTTCACTAAAACTACGATTGTTTCATAGCACAATATGAGTAATATGTTAATTGTTTGAAGATTTTTGAAATTTAACATGAGCTTAAAAACACCATTGCATCATCGTTATTCGTATTCGCACTCTACCAATTATCTTAATGAACAAAAAAGGTAATCAGGAGAGATAAACTTGGGAAATATGGTCCCGTAATAGCTGCAGACTACATACATTTGGCACTTTTGCCTTATCACAATGTTCAGCTGACGCACTACATGGACTATATAGGTACTTACATCTACTGGGATCTGTTTTGACACAGCAACTAGCTGTGCAGCGAATGCAAATGATAATATTTATAAATTATACAAATGCAAAATGACTATGGGAAGAATAGAACATGTAATGTTTATTTACTATTCATGGAGCCCCTCAAATTATGTGCTTAGCTGAACAAACTCGGCGGAAATTGATGTAATGCTGTATTAATATCATATTCGTGCTTAATTATCACTAGATCGCAGCTTTGACATTGACCATTTTGTCATCTGTATTTATGTCCGTAACATACACTGGCATAAATTGTGTATTAATCATGATAAGCCAAACAAAAAATACTGTCCATCCTGTACACTTCAAATGTTCAACTAAAAGTCTTGCTTAGCTGATGTGAAACTCATTTATTATCACGTATAGTAGGCATTACCAACAAAGGGCTACATGCTGTTTCATAGCATTGAATTAAACAATAACTAACTAACTCTATCCTTTGCTACCGCCATGAATTTCAGTGTATGCATACATAAGTAGATAAATATTACTAATTTACGCACAGTAAGGAGTAAAAACACCTCTCCAAATAGACAAATAACACCACAAATAAATCTACTCCTGCTAATTTGCTTTATCTACAATCTGCATACTATTATGCATCTAAACAGTATACACAATAATTTAGCATAAGACTATGCTGTCAGTGTGCAGTTAGTTCACATATGATAGGGCCTTTAATAATCAAAGGCTTATTTTTATTTATGATTCCTAAACATATATACATAGTCTTTTACTACTAAAATGTGTAAAAGACCGGTAAGACAGAGTTAACTACAAAATTTATCCTTCCTTTATATTCTCGAGACTCTTGATAATTTCATTGAATACAGAATAATAAAGAATATTCTTTAAAGTAATGAAGAATTTATAAATAATTGAAAATCATAATTTCGTATTTCTTTTGGCATGCAATATTATTAAATCCAAACTAGTAACTAGATACCTAGCCCTACCTGTACATAAATAATAGAAATTATTACACTGACACTAGTAAATTGTATCATGTACCAGGACGATGCTACCACAAATTGCATAGGTAACTGTTACATAAGCATATTTATTTATGTACCTATTAACATGCAAGTAAAAAAATCTGCCTTTGATACTATATTAGATTAAATTTTAAGAACGCAATTGATGCGTTTCGTAAATTAAGTTCCGCCTTCAGCATTTCGCTTTGAATTGAAATTTTAGCATAGTGAAACATTAAAGAGTAATTGCAAAATTGCTTAGGCTAAAATATATGCACTTTGCACGTATGGCATATAATGTGAATCAGTCGGATGAGTGCCTTTGATATTATGTATAAATAAGTTTCCGAATTTTTAGGCATGTTTCGACTCACAATAGGAACTAGCAACTTCTATTTTGACAATATGCAAACAAACCTTAACATTATCAAAGGTAAAATGTGCGTAACTCCCATCGGTAAATCTTTTCAGCTTTTTAAAACGGTTACTACATTAATACTTCCCTTCTGACATCTACGTACACTCCAACTCTATGCAATTTCAATTTTCTAAACATTAGTAAAAAATTAAATTGCCTTTACATCAACAAATAAAATTATCCACATCACTAATACGTAACCTACATATATACTAGCTGCAATATATTGAACTATCCTTATACTGAAGATATTTCTAATTTCTAAGTCTAGCTAATAGGTTCATTCAAATTTATGTTAATCATATGCTGTAACGTAACCATACTATGTATTTTCATACAAACTATAAAACGCAGTAATAATGTAGTAGTTACATGATTATTTACTATTTAACTGTGTAATTTACTCTGTATGGAACCTGCAATTACTATTAACTTATATGTATTATTGATTGTAACTTCCTCTAATTCAAGAGTATTATGGAGTAGTGATTGCCATGTATTACTGGGGATGATGCATGGTAAGTAAACATATGCTTATAACTTACAATTCCCAACTGAGACAGATAATGCCCTTTTTATTCCTGGGTAACACTCTCTACGACTCTGAAATACCTATGCCAAAGCTTTTTTAACGTTGACGAGATGTTGCTCACAATAAATTAAATTGTAATGCATTGTGTTTGCTTATACCAATAGAGATTGTCGAGGACCCAGTGCAGCTATGTAATCTAGAAACAAATAATATTGTAGGTAATACATATGCATTACCTATACCTGTAATAGATGTAACATAGCTAAGTCAATGGATCTTCTGCTCATTTGATTACTGGATGATAGGTGTTTACTCATTGCCAGTAACTTAGCTATACACTTAATTTCGTCTATGCCTAGACCCTCTGGCGTTAGATAAATCTCATTTGACGTATGGTATGCATGTATCTATGTATCTTAATTACGCAATTCTATATACCAATGGGATATATCCATAAAAATAATATTTAGCTTACCAAATGTATGTTGTTGTACATGTATAAGAACTAAATTAAATCCTAACACACATAACACAAGTAGACTGCTAATATAAAATATACCCAAAGATACTATTATAATGTAAGGATGTAGTTTTATGAGTCATAGTGTTAACATAGCCATGTTATGACGGGACATGCGTAAGCATAAGTCATGGACACAAAGTTCCCTGAAAGTACCACAGTAAAGATTGAACGTATTTATATAGATGACGAAATTAGGTATTTCGTGTCTAGATGAGATTTTGAGTGGTAAGTATGCTTAATTTCATTATTTGTAAATAAACATAAAATTCAACGAGATTTCACGTAGAATATAAGCGAGAGTCCATTCATGTGGAGTTCCACAACACTTTTACAAAAGACAGTCTTCATTACAGTTGAGTGGATGTTGACAACGCCCTTAGACACGGATCCTATTGTACACTAATACCTAATTGTAAATAGGTAACTACGATGCATAGAACCGAGATTCTATGTAAGCGAAAGTATGTATGCCAGCTCCAAACACCATTAGAGTTAGATGTTCATTCATTGTTTTGTAAACTAGCAAGTACATTTATCTGCAGACCTCGTACAATAAACTGCCATGTATTTACTCAGATTTAATTCAAGAGCAGACGGTTATAATTATACTCATGGCACTACTACTATCGCAAGCTAATTATTACGAGGTCTTTTATCAATTTACCATAGTGGCTCACACACAGACGGAGCCAGGCAGAGGTCTGTAGAGATGAACCAGAGTAGAATCGAATGTAATCCTATTGCCAATTTCAATTACAAAATATCATGCTCTAGTTTAGCTTTAGTTACAAACATGTTCTAACTCTTTAAACAAATAATACAGGGTAAGACGCCTGAAGTATTGACGCTTGTAAATCAGTTTTCAAATAGAATAACATTATAACTTTCGTGCGATTACAACCTTTTAGTTTGACAACAGTAGCAAGAAATACAGAATACGAGTTTTAAATATCTGGTGTTGTCAATAATTAACGTAGACACACACTTACATCATCACTAATTGCTGACGATCGCATAAAATGAAAGAAGCAACCAACCATAATTCTAAACTGAAATCATTGATACACACAGACTCTTCTAATTAATATCTGCTGATGGCACTACAACATAAAGTAATAGGTATGTATTAGTTTGAAGTTACATTGCACCGCAAATCATGCAGTGTATTGCATTAAGAATAAGTATACCCAACGTTAAACATTTATGTATTGTTATTACGTCTCTACTATTACACTTCATATCACCTACATATATATGTCAGACATTCATCTGTATACATAACTCAACATGTCTTGATCTCAAATTCAAAATGAATTAAACACAATAGACCAGATATTTAAATACACTCGCAGTCTTAAACAACAACGTGTTCTTAATGCACTGCCTTAACTAATTTGCATACTTGATCAACATAAGAGTTGCCCTACTGATACCAGTTACTGTATAACTATAAAAGCAAGCCCAACATACTACTTACCTCTTCTGCTCTGCTAGCTGATTTAAAATAATTTTTTTACGATAGTAGCTAAATTAAATGCTTTTTCATACAATATTATATTCTTTAGCTATTTATAACTTGTTTGCATCATCAGATAATTCGGGTTCTAAATTCCATGAGATCCGCTGTAAATTCGGGGGATTAAAACTAGCGAGATTAGTCAGACAAGGGCGAGAGCTTAGATTCAGCGTTTCGTAGCTTACATGACATAGCACTCGTAGTGTATAAATAGCAAATAAGTACTCTAAAATCTAGTGGGTTTAGTATGTGCTATAATTTAAAGATAGCAAACGGACCTATACCTAAAATGTAAACTTCAACATAGTAAGTAGGTATATACACTCTTCGCACTTTACATTTCATCCAACATAGCAATATAGTAATATAGGTAGGTGACAGGTGAGTTCATGCCCATTTAATTAATACCAAACCAATAGAAAACATACCCAAAATAATTCTTGCCAGTTGAATGACATTCGTTAGTTACCTGTACTTGATATTTAGTAGTTCCATTTCAAATACATAAATTAAATAGCCAATTTAAGAACTACTACTTATATACTGACATTTGATGACCATTACACATACACGCTTCAAGCTACAGATTACTAAATAAGTGGTAATGGTAATAAACCCACAAAATTAGATTGACTTTACTATTGTTAATAAGAACAGAACAGCAAAAGATAGCCGAAAGCAATCGTCAATGTCGACCGTATTGTACATGAATGTACACGGTATTTTAAACCTCAATATTGATATGTATAGTATGTGTCTGTAAAGGAAAACGTAGTATATAGGTACTACACGTCTACAATCTCCTAACGAGGCGGAATGTCTGAAACTATGAAACTAGAACTAAAGTTTACAACAAGGATACTTCTTAAAACTGAATTTTACAAAAACGTAAATAGTCAAGCCGTCTTATTATAGACTGCCTATGTGGCCCGTGGACTTTCATTTCGTTCAACTTATCTATTATTCTAAAGTTACGCTAACATAGATAACGTATTAGGATCTATTCTTCCAGACAGATTCAGTTACTTATTCATCAAATCTTAAGTAGTATAGCAGTACAGACTACTGTGGCTACTCATAAATTCATACAACACTATTGTTAGGATTACAGATACAGACAAAAATATTTGTTATGGTACGTCATCTCACAATTGGCATTTTGCAAATTACTATTTCTAGGAGTATCTGAAGCATAGAATGTCGAATGCCTACATAAATACTAGGTCTATATTTCCTCTACCTCTATTTTCTACAGCTTTTACTTATCGTAATATTATGATTTGTCACGATCCATGTTTACATCATCCGGTTTAGCTTACTTATCCATAAAAGAGAATAATCAGAAGGCTATGCTAAACCTTTAATACATATTTTATAGTGAATCGCTAATCGATTAGATCATTAATTCTGTATTAAAATTACAATTCAATTTTACAATCAACCTTATTGCTAGTTTTTTCAATCCCTGTACTCAAATCTGCCCATCTGCCTAACTAACAAAAAAATAAGGATAAAGTGTGCATCCTGCGAGAAGTTATGCAGTGTGCATTGAAGTAACTAAAGTTGAAAAATTCGAATTAATACATTACAAACGATTTATCGGAAATACAGTTTTGCCTGCATAACTTTATACACTTAATTGCAGTTATCATTGAATCTCAGTTTGACAGAGAAACATTAATTAAAGACTGTAAACATAGTATTCGTTGCTTGTTTTTCAGTTCCTGTTCCTGTTGTTCGTTTAAGCAATTACAAGTTTCAAAATAATGCATTTTGATACGCAATCTGAAGGAAAAGTGGTAAATTAATGACATATTAGACAGAGAATTGTATGAATTACAGGCAGCAGGATTACAATAAGCTTAGAGTAACAATTTTGATTCCAGTGAACCACAATAAGAACGTTTTGTTATCTAGCCATTAGCGTAATGGAGGAATGAACTTGATTGAAAAATGTCTGAAAGAAATTACTCATGTGGTAGTAAGTTTGTTGTATTTTATACTCCGTTGTGGTAGGATTGTGCATACATTCTCACTCATAGTGAGTAGTCGCTCTGAGCTACAGACAAGACTAGCGTGTGTAGCTTATCGCAGAAGATGTGCGATTGATAAAAGGTACCATTACAATTTCCTTCACTTTCATTTTTTAGTTATCGAAATGTTTACTAACTACAGAAACTATTAAATAGTAAAAAAAATACCAATGAACATGCTCTTTATGTACACAAAGTTTAAACACACATGTACATTATTATAGTAAGCAAATTAGAGTACGTATATGTTTATGTGTATTATCTGATTATCTGTCTGTTCACCACAATTCTATTAAAGTACGAAGAATTTACAAAACTAGCATTTATCCTTTGTTGGTAGATACCGCTTAATATTCCAACTAAACCAGAAACAACTAGTTGTAGTGTAGTAGGCGCTACTTAACTGCCTACAACAAGTTGATACGTATTTGATTCACTTATTTGTTACAATTTTAAATACACAAATAATATGCGGTACAATTGCTTGGTTATACTACCGGTTGAGAGTACCTATTTATAATATCTGTGGTAAATTAGTAAATACATAGCCAAGAATTACATTCACGTAATAGCATGGGCATAAAACACATTATCATTTTTAAAGTTTAAGCTACGCTAATGAATTTTCCTCGACTGCTTACAATATGTATACTACCAGAAGTTATAGAATAGAAACTAGCTCATATGCACGGTACATAACACTACTTATGTGCACATTTATGTACACAATTAAAATAGCAAGATTATGTGCACATGAAGAGTTTTAGTGTTACATTACAAACAAGTAAAAGTTTTTAATACAATGACTCATCAACCGACTTTTCATAATTAGTTAAACCAAGTCTAAGCCTAGCTCAATTACTGATATAAGATAGTGAAATATTGTTTTAGTACCTCGTGTCTCTACTTAACTCATAGAGTCATATTATAGTGGAATGCAAAATGCAATGTCCAATGTCCTTCGACGCACATCTATTTTTATGCACGATACTCAAGCTTAAGGCACCTTATCAGCATTTTGTTTTATCAGTTATAATTCTCCGCACTCTTTAATAAAAACTTTTCACTTATGTGTGTCACACAAATACTTTACATTACATGAGTGCAACTAAATCAGCCACAAGTCAACGTGGTTGCTAATTTGGCATTTTGCCGACGAAATATAGCAAGCGAAAATGTGTATTTGTTTTATGTAATATGTAAATGTAGAGAAATATGAAATGCAAAAATATTTTTGCCATGTGAAAAGCAAGTGTATAGAATGCACTTATTGCAAGTGCATGTCATTTTCTCTTTCTGGGTTTCTGTGGTCAGTTTTAAGGAGACACCCGATGCCACCTCACCGAAGGTAGTGGAACCGGGTATTCTGTTTCTCCTTATATGGACTATGTCTGGCTTAGGTTGACTATTTTCATCTTGTTGCCACTATAAGTAGATGTCTAGATGCTAGCAGGGGAGTTGAAGTGCTCATATAAATATGTATACCCACTCCACAAAGTTAAGTAGTTACACTACAACTCCCAGACTACTTCATATCTTCTCACTACGACTATCGGCTTTATAACCCTGAATTAAGATTGAATATGTATGACTCTCTAAATGCTGTTCACCTGCCGAAACCAAGTTTTAGCATTTTTATGATGGAAACCAAGCAAACATTACAACATTTGTCGGGAGCCACCGCCTAAACTTGATCATTCTCTACCGGATAAAACAAATGAATACAAATGCATTACCAAAACTGAATATATTATATATACGTTTTTCAGGTAGAATACAATTTATTATTGTACACCAGAATACTCCACGGATAATTCGGTACTATTTTTCTGAAAAACTACGAACTACGAACCAATTTTTTTTACTTTACTTATACTACTCGCATGCAATTACCGAAATGCTATCATTCAACAATTTCAGTCAGTGTTACTGCTAATTAATGGTTTCAGACTTCAGTGGATAATTGGACCGAAGAATACCTGCTAATATGAATATAGAATAATATAACGCACTATGTATAATCTAGCTGGGCATTTATATGCAGCATTGTGTTGTGACAATTGGTGAGATATTCCTGTCACTCTTCGGATGAAAAGATAAAAATGCTAGCGATTGTGCTAAACTTACATTATAAATGCATCAATGTTAAGAAACTTACTT
>JABASH010003728.1:0-15753 GCA_019776445.1 Tomocerus maximus | reverse complement strand
TTATTGCTTTGAAATTGGTTCAGAAGTCGATCTAAAGGCAATTAGGGACTACTTTTTCAGGAGGAGTATTAACGTTGTGATGGGTCATTTAAGCCACTAGGCCTTTTTATACCATTGTAATTGTAGACCATTAAAGCCAGGTGGCTGGCTAAAATGTAAAAAAGCCGGCTAAAATAACACTGCTTAAAGAGTTACAATATGATTTTGAAGAATGTGTGCTTGATGAGTCCACGGACCAATTTATTTTGTTTAATACGTATAATAATCAACAATCCACATACATATTAAAGGGGTGATTTAATTCATTCTGGTAGACACAACACAATTGAATTGACGAATAAACGTGTTCGGTTATTTTATTTTCGGTAAAATGTATCAGCAGTCCACACCACGAATTTTTGAGGAATAATATTGCAACTTTTCAACATCGAAGGAAAGGATATATGGAAAATATTTGGTAATGATACAATTGTTCAATTAAGTTAGAAAATGCGTGATTTATAAATTTCCACTACTTAAGTGACTAAACCGCAGATTTCGGACCGCAAGGCCAATCTAACTTCTCAGATTTATTTGACCTAACCTAATTTAAATTAAACTAACTAATATCTGCAAAGTTAGATTGGCCTGCGCTGCGGTCCTAAACCTGCGGTTTAGTCACTCACGTATTTCCACTTCCGTTGAGGTCTAATTTCTGCTAATTCAAAGCATTTTCGCATCGCCTTCAGCGAATGACAAATGAAACAATGGTACTTAATTATTTAAAGTGTAGGCGATTTTAATTATTTTATCTGATAATTATTTCGAAAGGTTGGATCAAGGTCAATATTGTTAGATTAACAGAGCATATTCCTGGCTTTTGTTTTTTGCTGCTGATGAAATAATGTTCTCATAACATAAGCCAAATAATTCTTGGATTTACCAGCCTATAAATTAAAGCAATTATCAGCCAATCAATTGCCAGAGCTTTCATTTAAATAGCTTGCTGATGAGCTTGAATATTTTTATTTATTCCCACAGAATTAATGTTAACTGTTAATTTTAAACCGTGACCGTGTCAGACTTTTCGTTGTCTATTTTATGTGACTGTGTGAGAACCATTCTGGATCAAATGCAATCAAAAGTAAATGAACAATACTAATGGTCTTCGCGATTTGAGTAATTATGAACCTACCTTACATTGTAGATGCACTCCTGTCGCAAAAGAACAAGATATACTCATCCAGTTTATTAATTCACCACTTTCAATTATTTATTATTTCTTTTGTTCTGTAAATATAGTTCCATATGGTACCATTCTATTTGGCATTGTGCTATGCAGACTGATTACATAGATGGAAAATTTGCTCATTAAGAATTTTTTAATTTTCCTATAATTGCATTTACTAAAAAAGACGAGTCCTGTATTACGTGTTCATGTAGTTAGTAGCCCGGCTGCTAATATAATATTATTTCCCCTGTATCATATTGATTTGATTTTCCTGTCATATAATTTATTTAGTACTTCTCTGTGAACTGGACTAAATTTCACATGCCCTCCCTTTTGTCTGCTACCGGTTTTCCTTCTGAATGCGTTATTATCAAACTAATAGCCTGATTTTTTTCTAACGACACTAATGAACTAGTCCAAATTTCTCAACACACAAAATTAGATAAATAGGCAAACTTTCTCCAGAAATTCCTCAGTTCAGTTTTTAAAACTGACCTATAACCAAACAGTGCTACAAAAATAATAATATCTACTTACGAAATCAATCACAACTTTATAGTAAGTTGTAACTTCCGAAAATCAAGAGTTTTAAAATGCCAGGTGAATATCTTTTATAAAAAAAATAGTGTGTTATTTTACAGTATTTACAGTTGGGTTGGGCTAGTTTTGGCATAATTGCGAAAAAGTTAGATACAAATTATATCGAGAGAAATTAGGAATTTACATTATCCGTTTACTATTTATTGACTAAGTTTAAGAGAACTCTCATGACTTTGTCAATAAGAAGTACAGGAACATATTTTAATTAAATTCTAGCTATTTTGAAATAAATGTTATCAGCTAATGCTTTTGGTATTCAAAAACGTATTAAATTACCGTTTTCTGATTAGGAGCAGGGTTTGCGTGGGCGACAGTGGCCTACAATGAAGAAACTTGTCTACAAGCTCTCGTGTTGGCCCAGTCTCTACGAAGAGTTGTGACAACTGCCAAGATTGTAATACTCATATCTCAAGATGTGACACAATCCCATCGGTAAGCAAAAACATCTTTAATTAAATGTGTAATACTACTGTAATAATATTTGACGTGCTCTGTCATCTGTATAATTGTATCTTCTCTCAATTGAGTAGAATTGTTTTGTCGGATGCGTTCGATGTCGTCCTCGGTTTCCAAACGGATTTGAACGCAACTCAATTGTCGTCACTGGATCAAGCAAGGGTCTTTGTCTGGAGTTTAACAATGTACCAAAAATGTATTTTCATCAACCCGAATTTAATGGTAAACAAATCTTTATACATTCATTTTCTTTTCCAATTTTTCCGCGAGGGCTGCTAAAATATCTTTCTATACTTACTCCGATTTTTCAACTCAAATGTGAATTGATCGAGTTTGATTTTCCGACCTTTTCTCGAGGGCGCCTAGTCCTTAGATTGTTTTAAAAATGAGAACAAGTAGTCTTTATCGATTTTTGAAAATAAAAAATCGAGTCGTGCAAAAGTTAATGCATGCAAAAGAGTAATTTTATTAAGGCTCGTTCTATTATCGGCCAGGTTTTACTAAGCCCAAGAGAGCTGCGCTGTGAATTGTGATAAGCTATAGAATAGAGATATAGTACATATAAATGCTAGAGATAATATTATATGCTCAATGGAGTGACATCGTACTCAATGATACCAATTACCCCCTTATAATTTCTGGAAATAATTATTTGAACCTTTGGGGTCACTTTTGAGGAATTTGTAAAGATGCCAAAAAGTGCTCACTTTTTCCAAATAAGCCATTAATAACGAATATCCATTTAATTTAAATCTGTTTCACAGCCTTAACTTGGTATAATGATTCACAATTCTAAAACATATTTTTCATAAATATTTTGAATTCATAGATGCACATTTTTTATTAATCCAATCGATTTATGATTGCATCATAGGTCATCAAAAATTGCGATGATTTATTTGACTTACAAGATGGTTCAGCCATTACTGATGTCACTAATATTCGTGATGTTTCTCTGCTTGTCGTGGAGCCTTCATATGAAATCTACATGAATATGACAACTGCCGTGAATTTGAACTCATTTATATATGGTAAATTACTAGCTTTCATTTTTTTCTTTGTAAGTACAGCTAGAATATTATTATCACCATATTTACTTTATTTTCCATATGAAGCTTACTAAGGCAGATCCATGCATGGAAAGGGAAGCTTTGCATACAACTACAATCACATGAATTCTTTAAGGCTAGACCGTATACTTAGAAAGGTACTATATTATTATACCGGACGTATTCATAGCTGTCTGTGTTTAAGAATTAAGTGGAAGCTGAATTTTTATTATTGTACGAAAGGCAAAGCCCGGTAGTAAAAAGTGTGGGGAATGGAAGATTTTATTCCGGTTACAGCTTCCTGTTATTTCGTTCGTTATGTAGGCGGGTCTAGTAATAGCTCCATACCTCGACAGGAATGAGACTACGTCTATTGGCTAGACTTAGTCTCCTTCCTGTTGATTTATCTCAAGTTCTACGATAGCTACGAAGCCAACAATATTTGGGGTATGTATGGGAAGGACAAAATGTTATTTTCTGTCTAGTCTGTACGGCTAGCTATGGTACGGCCAACAACGAACAGATATCAATAAACCCTTCCCATACCGACCAAGTTGTAAAATTACATTTTTTTTAATCCTTGTCGGATAATGTAACTATTATAGTAGAACTGGAGATTAACGGCAAATAGCACATCCAGGATCCAGCTAACAGGATAAAAGCGAATGGTTGTAAAATAGGTGCAAGCTTCCCTTTTCTCATGGCGATTAGTACGGCATCTCGTAGAGTTTTGGCGAACTCACACAAAACCATACCTTAAATAAAGCGTATCCTGAAAACTTTTTAATTCTCAAGAATAACTAAATGAAGTCTAAACCCAAAAAATTTTTCTAAAAATATTCAATATCTATTCCAAATATCTTCCAGTCCTGATTTTCTAAATGTAACTGCAAGACTAAAATTACTTTATCTACAAATTGCCAAAAGGCCAAATTCATGTACCTTCAAAAAATTCGCGTGGAGTAGAAATTCCCTCTTTCCCTGTATTTTATATACTGTACTGATATAGATGGAAACTTTGTTGAAAATTGGAAACATATTAAGCGAATTGGAACAAAAATCAGAATGATGGCACAGGATATTATTAAACGAATCTCGGCAGGACATGACTCGGCATCGTAAGTCATCATTTAAATGATAACCCTTTTGTCATCATTCAAACTGTTTAAATTTCAGCTTTATTGAAAAACTTAATTATATTATACAGATTGGCAGTGAGTGGGACAAAAATCTGGAACTTAATTGACATAAAGCCTTGGTCTCTTTTAAATGACACCAACAAACTGGATACTGATGAGAAAATCAACGTATGAAATAATATTTCCAAATAAACCAATGATCATGGCCAATATCATTAAGAATCTCAACAAATTTTTGTTATTTCAGTATATTTCAAAACTTTGGATCGAGATTTTTGCTAAAGAAGTTTTGCCATCTTTCTTCCACCGTGAGGTACCCCATGTTATTTTATTTACGGAGGTTCTTTAGTATCTATTTTAATCATTTCGCATTTCTGTTTGAAGAACAATTGAAATCAATTCAACTGTTTGCATTTGTCTACAGGTTGAGTTACCGGGAATCGATGCGTGGAAATTGAAGAAAGCTTTTACTTCCCCGGAAGGTGTTACCAAAAAGTTACATATTGATATTCAGGAATCAATTGCCATTATTGGACACAGTTGCCGATTTCCTGGAGCGAATAATATCGATGAATTCTGGGAACTGTTGGCGACCGGTTCGGATGGTATCACCTCAATTCCATTGGAACGTCTTCCTGAGAGTCGAAGTGATGATCCACGCTTTACATCCATCAAAGCAGGATTTCTAAAATGTCCAATCGACGAATTTGATGCAAAATTTTTTGGGATCAGTCCCCGCGAAGCAGAGTTTATGGATCCGCAACAAAGATTAATGGTAGAGGTAGCTTGGGAAGCATTAGAAAATGCGGCAGTTAATCCTGAAAAATTGAAAGGTAGCAATACGGGAGTTTTCTCGGGTGTGTGGACTCACGAATACGAGCGTTTGCTAAGTGATAATAGCAATGGCCGGGATTTTCATCATGTGATCCTAGGAAATGCATTCAGTGCTACTTCAGCACGTGTATCTTACTTCCTAGGACTAAACGGGCCGAATGTAGCCACAGAGTCGGGATGCTCTTCGTCAATGGTTAGTTTACATTTGGCTTGTGACAGTTTGAAGAAAAGGGAAACGGATTTAGCTCTTGCAACGGGAGTGAATCTCTTGATTTCGCACTTTCCACACAGTGAGGTTTCCATTCTGGCTAAAGATGGTCACTGTAAAACATTTGATGAAAAGGCAGACGGATTTGCTAGAGCCGAAGGTGTCGCTGTACTTGTACTGAAAAGATATTCCGATGCTTTAAAAGACGGGGACCGAATTCTTTCGGTAATCCGGGGTTCAGGTCTAAGCAACGAAGGTACTACTTCCAGTTTCGGAACTCCGAGTAAATATTGCCAGGAGATTGCCATTCGTGATGCGTTAAAAGTTTCTGGAGTGAGACCTGAGGAAGTTGATTACATTGAAGCTCATGGAACAGGAACTCCAATTGGAGATCCTATTGAATTTGCCGCTATTTCTGCTGGTTACAAGGCTTTTAGAGAAAAACCCGTTGTTGTCGGCTCTGTCAAAACAAATATCGGTCATACCGAGTCAGCAGCGGGTTTGGCGGGAATCATTAAAGTTATTCTGGCAATGGAAAAAGAAATTATTCCTCCTCATAGAAATCTAGACAATGTAAATCCAAATATTGATTTAGACTCCCTTCCAGCCTTAATTCCCAAACATCCCATCCCTTGGCCAAGGAATGAAAAGAAAAGAATTGCCGGTGTGAGCTCCTTCGGTATCAGCGGAACAAATGTTCATATTATTTTAGAAGAACCACCCCAGCTATTCCAATCGTCTATTGTTAATCATTGTAAAAAAGAAAGATCTTGTCACTTATTAACACTTTCCGCAAAATCAGAAAACGCCCGGAAAGATATGATCTCCAGTTACGCATCATTTTTAAACAAAACTCCTGGGCTTAGCATTGAAAATCTTTGTTTTACAGCAAACACAGGGAGATCACACTTAAAATATCGTTTTACAGCAACTGCTAAAAATATTGAGGACTTACAAAATAAATTACAGAATCCTGTATTCCCCCTCGAGGCGACTGTGGTTGATAAACCCAAATTTGCCTTTCTGTTTACTGGACAGGGTTCCCAATACTTGGGAATGGCAAAAACATTGTACGATACAAGTCCTGTCTTTGAAAGCGCATTTAATTCCTGTAATGAAATAATGGTAAATAATGTTGGCATTTCGTTGATGGATGTTCTATGGGGATCGGAGGTCAAAAATAACCTTGACGAAACGATTTACAGTCAATTATCTATTTTCTGTATCGAATACAGTTTGTTGAAATTGTGGGAAAGCTTTGGAATTAAGCCAGATTGCGTCTTGGGTCACAGTGTAGGAGAATTCGCTGCTTCGGTGGCTTCTGGTGTGATTACACTTGAGGAAGCTTTAATCCTTGTTTCCGAAAGAAGTCGATTGATTAGCAATTTGCCCGGTGGAGGAATGCTTGTAGTTAGGGCATCAAAGAAAAGCGTCGAAAATTTAATTGACTTGTTCTCCACGATAAATTCAGAGAAATGGGTAGATATTGCTGTTGTTAATTCCACAGACGAAATAGTTGTAGCTGGGGAAGTCCCGACACTGAAAAAATTTTCCGATTTTCTTGGAACTAATAATATAAAATCACAACTTCTTGCTGCTAGCCACGCATTTCATTCTCGAGCAATGGAAGGTATGCTTGATCAGTTTGGACAGGTTGCAGAAAAAATCTCGTATAAATCACCCGTGTGTACATATATCTCAGGATCGATTGGTAAGGTCCTTACGTCAGAGGACATAACAGCAAAATATTGGCAAAAGCACGCTCGGTATTCTGTTGATTTTGCGACGGGAATCAACTTGGTCCGTCAACAAGGATGTAATATTTTCTTAGAAATCGGAGCTCATCCAATTTTACTTGCTTTGACATTGAACAACTTGTCTTTGACAGAGCAGCAAAATTGTTTATGGCTTCCATCTATCAGGAGAAATGAAGACAATTGGGTGACTTTATTTGACAGTTTATCTAAATTGTACGTAAACGATATTAGTATCGATTGGGAAAAAATGGAGTCTTGTTATCCCAGAAAAAAAATTGATTTGCCCCATTACCCGTTTCAAAGACAAAAGTTTTGGATTGAATCAAAGTCAGAACAAATTTCAAAGCCCCTCCATCCGATGCTAGGCAGAAAAGTTCCTTTGGCCGTGATTAAAGATCAAGTTTATCATTGTACTTGGGATTTGCAAGATTTTTCATATCTTAAAGACCACCAAATAGCAAATGTAATTGTATTACCAGGTGCAGGATTTTTAGAGTTAATTCTGGCAACGGGAAAAGAGGTTTTCAATCTTAAAATCCATAGTGGTGCTTTACTCGTCGAAAATTTTGTCGTTGAAGCCCCAATGGAGTTGGAGGAGGACAAAGAACATAAAATTCAAATTGTTGCCACTGAAGTAGAAGGGAAAGATAACTTGTTTTTGATTAGAGTATTCTTATATAAACATCTAAATGGATACAATGACGAAAAGGGTTGGGCACAATTTGCAAGTGCTAATGTTTCATCAAATCAATCCATCCAAACTGACGGTAGTAAAACTGTTAACGATCTTATTTCGGCAATTGAATTGAAATGCACCGAGGAAAAGTCAGTAGAAGAATTTTACAAAACAACTGCGCAACTCGGTATTAACTTTGGTGAGACATTCCAAAGTATCTCAAAAATATGGGCGGGAGAAAATGAAATATTAACAAAAGTCCTTACTCCTGTTCAGGCGGGCAATATGAAGGAATATATTTACCACCCGATTGTCCTCGACGCAATGATACAATCTTTTGGACTGTTGACAGGGAAAAATAAAATGGATTTACATCTTCCTGTGGGAATTGCAAAGTTTTTGATGATATCGAAAACAAATGCGGAATATTTTCTCGTCCATGCAAGTCAAGAAAATGGGACAATTAATTTATACGATGATAAAAAAACATTATTAGCTACCATGTCCGGTGTGACACTAGTGAAGACATCAATAGGCTCATTTATGAATGTCATCACTGGTACTAAAAATAAACTTCCTGGGATGTATCAAGAACTGTGGAGGCCCAGGGATGCCCCATTTCAGTCCAGAGTAGAGTTATCTAGTTTATGTCCTTTCAGAGACACTTCGAAAGAAGTAGACTCTCTTATGCCTGAAAAAATGAGTTCGGGTATAACAGCAGGGTTTGATTTGGCAGAAATTGTTTGCACATACTATTTTATCATAGCATTTTATGAATTGGGGTGGAATCCACAGTTAGGAGACAGATTTACAACAGAGAGTCTTATGACTGACATTTTAATTTCCCCAGCTCATTTGCAGTATGTAAATCGAATATTAACAATCCTGGCGGAGGACCAAGTTTTGTTAAAAACATTTGTCAGCGGTGAAGTGGAGTGGGTTGTTCATAAAAATGTAATGCCATTGAACGAAGCACTAGCGCGAAGAAATGAAACAGTAAAACAATTTGACCTCCTAAATGAGCCATTTATAGAAAATCTCGTAGTTCAACATTGCGGAGTACATTTGAGTGAATTGCTTTCCGGAAAAGTTACTGGAGTGAATTTACTGTTTGGCGAGGATGCCAGTGTAGTAAATCCACTTATTATGTACACTGATGGAAAAGGATCTAAGTTGGCTAATTTGAGGGTGAGTGCATATTTACAAGTTTTGTTTTCACATTTAAAGAACAAAGGATCTGTAGTAAGGATTTTAGAAATCGGAGCTGGATCGGGCGCTACATCAACGGAAATTATAAGTGGTCTTCAGAAACAAGGAATACAATTCCGGTATACATTTACCGATATCTCTCCACATTTTTTGGTAGAAGCCGAGAAAATGTTCAAAAATACATCGGGAATAGACTACAAAGTATTAAACATTGACAAAGATCCTAAACTCCAAGGATTCGCACCGCATTGCTACGATATTGTTGTCGCTGCAAATGTTATCCACGCTACGGAGATCTTACAAAATTCCATTTTAAATATTCGGCAGCTGTTAGCCCCATCGGGTATTTTTGCATTGCTGGAAATGCTTAAACCTATAAGACATGTTGACCTGATTTTTGGAATGCTAGCGGGATTTTGGTGTTTTACAGATTACGATATTCGGCGAGATCATCCGTGCGTCAACGAAAAGACATGGTGTGGTCTTGCAAAGGAAAATGGTTTTGCATCTGCGATAAATATCTCCGATGAGCGAGAATACGTAAGTGTCGTAGTTATTCAGGCGTCAGCTGACAATTTTGTGTACACACCTCCTCAATGTTTAAATTCTGAAAAATCCCCATCCTGGGTCGTGTTCTCTGGAAATAATTCTACTCTGGCAAAAACATTACGAGGGTCAGTTGAAAATTCGGGCGATAGTGTTATGTTGGTTAGAGATGCTACAAATCCAATAGAAAATCAATCTAATTTTACTCACTCTATAGATTTCGGTAATGAAAATGATATTTTAAAGCTATTGGTATCTTTTCATAGCAATTATGAGGTAAGAGGTTATATACTGCTCACAGGGCTAGACGAAACGGATAATGGGGATACTTTTACCAAACTATGTCTGAATGTTTCCAAATATATTTGTTCCTCTGCAAAGCGGAGTAAATTGATTATTGCCACTCGTGGAGTTCACTTTATTGGGGATCAAGGCCACGGAGATCCTTCGAAAGCAACAGCATGGGGAATATTTAAAAGTTGTAAAAATGAACGGGAGGAAATGAAAGGATGTATGATTGATTTGGATCCGGACAACATTGATCCAAAAGTTGAGAGTAACCAAATATTTTTTCAAATGTGGAGTTCTGAAAATGAGTTCGTGGCCTACAGGAAAAACAAACGTTCTGTGGCGAGGTTTTCTACTTTGCCAACTCCCCCAGCTCCACTAGTTTTGCCTAATGTTAATTACGAAGTAGTTATCCCAGGAACTAAAAATATAAACGATGTTACTTTTAAGGCCATGAAAGTTCGTGGATTAGAGTCACACGAAGTTGAAGTGACCGTACGGGCCACGGCGCTAAATTTCAGAGATGTTTTGGTTATTCTTAAACCAGAAGAGTATTTCACACGGTTCGAAGCGGTAGGGACAGACTTTTCAGGAGTTGTCTGTCGGACAGGGAATGATGTGACAAAATATAAAATTGGGGATGAAGTTTTTGGGATATCGAACTCAAGCTCAGTTGCTAGCCATGTTGTTGTTCCTTCTGATCTTATACTTCACAAACCTAAATGGTTTACATTTGCAGAGGCATCTACTCTGCCTTCTGTCTACTTGACAGCTTATCACTGCTTGGTCAATGTCGGAAATTTGAAAATGGACGAAAGGATTTTAATTCACGTTGCATCCGGAGGAGTTGGTCTAGTTGCTATTCAAATTGCCAGAAATATCGGGGCAAAAATAATTGCCACTGCAGGGAGCAAGAGGAAAAGGGCTTATCTTCGATCCATTGGTTTGCAAAACGTTTTCCACTCTCGTGACTTGACATATGGTGATGAAATACACAAAGTAACAAATGGAAAGGGTGTTGATTTAGTTTTGAATTCGTTAACAGGGCCAGGGTTTAAAGAAACTTCACTAAAAGTTTGTGCGGTTAATGCTAGGTTTGTAGAAATGGGGAAAATGAATATCTGGCAGGTCGAAGATGTAAAAAAGCTTCGTCCAGATGTAAAATACACTATTGTAAATTTAGAAACAGTTGGCGATGATGAAATGAAAATTTTAATGTCCAAAATGAACGAAACATTTCAGGAAAATAAGGTTAAACCTTTGCCCTTTACAAGATTTGTCGTTTCCCAAATTAAAGAAGCTCTACACTATTTTCTTAAAGCTCAACATATTGGAAAAATTGTGGTCGCCATGCCGGAAACAAAAGAAAGTCTTGGAAAACGCTTTAGCAATGATTTGATCTTCAGCAAAAATTCAACATATTTAATCACAGGTGGTTTGGGCGGAATTGGTTTAGAAGTAGCAAAGTGGATGGTGAAATGCGGAGCTAAGCATGTAGTCCTGGTAGGTAGAACAGCACCGAATGAAAATACTCGGCAGGTTTTGAAATCCTTAAGTACCGGGGGAATTCAAGTTCTTACTAGACAGGTTGATGTAGGCAATTTAATGCAATGCAAGGAACTTTTTGAAATTATTGGGAACGAAATGCCCCCGTTGAGGGGAGTCATACATTCGGCGGGTTCTTTGTCCGATGGAACAATGACAACTCAAACATGGGAGAAGTTTCAAACTGTTTTCAATGCCAAAGTGAGTGGAGGTTGGAATCTGCACAACTTGACGAAATCAATGAATTTGGAGCATTTCGTCTTATTTTCTTCTGCAGCGGCAATCATGGGTCCCCCAGGACAAAGTAACCATGCTGCTGCGAATATGTTTCTAGATTCCCTCGTACATTACAGACATTCAATGGGTCTACCTGCTCAGACAATAAATTGGGGAGGTCAGTAGAAACAATATTTATTAATGTTACAAAATTTTAATTTTTTAAACATATTTTTTAAATATTGTTTTTGTTTTAATTAGCATGGTCTGAAATTGGGGCGGCTACCTCAACGGTTTACGGAAAGGAAGGTGCGTTCGGTGTTACTCCTTTTAGTCCAGGTAAGGAAAACGCTAATGAAACTCAAGTTTTTACATTTTATTTTGGATGAATAATCGAAAAAATAATTTAATTTCAGGTCAAGGAATTGCTGCCTTAAAATTCATTATGAGTCGACCATACACTCAAACTGCTGTGATACAAATAGACGCATCTGAGTTTGCAGAATCGTTTCCCATTTGGGCGGATTATATGTCCGAAATAACTGCAGGGCAACAGACAGCTAATCCTCAAACGTCTGCCCAAACAGAACAATTCTGGAGTAGCATTGAGAATTTATGTGAAGAAGATAGGGTATTAGTAATTAAAAAATGCATCGAATCAATAATTAGACAAACTCTAAAACTTCCCGAAACAGAAGGAATTGACGAGTACCAAACTTTTTCGGAAATGGGATTAGATTCTTTGATGGCAGTTGAAATGAGAAATAAGCTACAGGCAATTTTTGGCAAGAATTTGCAACTTAATCCGACATCTTTGTTGGATTATCCGTCTTTGGCAAGTCTTAGTAAATTTCTAGCTGGACTGACAATGTCCGTGTGCGAATCTTCTAGCACATCCGAAAATGTTATACTTGAAGAACAACAGAAATTAGCGAAAGAGGATTCCGTTTTACCAGACCATATTCGCAAAATTGACGAACCAGTATTAGCTTCTTTGGTTAAAACTATTTTAGTCACAGGTTCCACAGGGCATTTCGGTCCTTATTTATTAGCAGAATTGGCACACAAGAATGATATTAATATTTATCTGCTTGGTAAAAAGTAAAACTATCAATATTGCCAAGAAAAAGTTGAAAGACAATTTTAATAAATTTAATTTAGGTCACGTTTTAAGAGATAACATTTCAATTGTCTTGGGTGATATCACCGAAAAACATTTCGGTATGGCAAGTGATGAATACACTGAATTGTCAAAGAAAGTCGATGCCATATTTCATTGTGCAGTGAAGGCAAATCATATTGAAGTGTATAAGAAATCTAAGACAACTAAAGANACACTTAATGTCCTTGAACTCGCAACAACATCTCGAACAAAGCGAGTCGTTTTTACTTCATCATACGTTGCTGCAACTGAACTTGATGAAGATGGCTTCATTTCCGATGATCTACCATCAGAATCAAATAACGGGGTAGCTCTTGGGGAAGGTTATGCATTTACGAAATTTGTGGGAGAAAAATTAATGGGTCAAGCAATTAAGCGTGGAATTCCTTGCCATGTCTTGAGATTCCCTACCCTAATTGGGAATAGTAAATCAGGACATTTCACTCTAGATACCAATTTCATTATGAATGTTCTTCTCACAAGTTTGCAAGTGCAAGTCTTCCCTTCTATCCCCGGAGGATGGCTTGTGTTGCCTGTCGACTACGCAGCCAAAATATTTTCTTTGATTTTCTTCAATGACAAAGCCAACGCAGGTCTTTACAATATTTTTGGCTCCAGTCCAGTAACTTCGGACGACCTTGCCAAGGTTGCTTCGAAATCTGGTCTAAAACTTAGAATAGTCGAAGGGGCTGAATTCACGAAAACGTTATTGGCTGATAAAAATCCATTAATTGAGATTTTTAAAGAAGGTCTCGGGAACAGGGATATCAACGATGTGCTGACAAATAATGGCCCTGTTTTTAGGCATGCAATGAAAGAGAATGGAAATATTAGCCGCATTGGTAGGAAATTGTCCGAAGTTATCCCAAATATAGATACTATGATCCCACATCCCTCTGAAACTATCAAATGCATGTTTCAATATGCCAAAGCTGAAGGTATCTTTCAAAAATTAAGCATTGAATTCAATGACTTATAACTTCTATGCAATTTCAAACATAATAATCAGGGAAGGTAGTATATGATTGGGAGAGAATCACGAGAAATCAGAGAAAATGGGGGTTTTTTAACAAAATGCATACTGTTGCAACTGTGCAACCATTAAGGGTTGGGGTCACAGTTTTGCCTCTTTTAAAACCTAACCTAATAAAAAATATACATGTATCCTGTTACCCAACCCTGCACAGTTGCAACTGTGTGCATTTTGTAACACTCCAAAAATGGGGTAATCAAGAATGCAAAGTTAACCTCATGTTTCAATTACTTTTGTTTCTCCCATTTCCAAGTTTTTCCCATTCTAACGATTCTTCCATTTCTGATGTTCCTCTCGCTTGTTATCCCATGCATTTCTCATGCATGGAAATGGGCGAAATTCAACATACAACCCAAAATGTGGGCGAGCGCTAATTAATAAAATAATATGGTTCAATTAACAGTAATGTTAAAAAAATTAGCAAATAAATACCGATTTTAATAAAACTGACCAAATCAATTTTATCATTTATATAGTATATAATTATCCTTATAGCACCAATTTTATCATTTATGGCCTAAATAGACCTCACCAAACACATTTCAAATTATTAAATTAAAATCAAAGCAAATGATATTTTTACAATGCAGCAATGTAATTAAATATGGGTTAAAATTTCATTTTTCTTTGCATATAAAATAGCTATTTACGCAATGCAATATCCGAAATCATCAGAAGAAAGACCACTTACCATCGTTTTTTAAAAATAAAATTTTACTTCGCACCCATTGACATTTGCTTCAATTTTGGTTTGGTTTTACTCTAATTATGCTCCGAGATGTAGAGTAGGAAAACCAATGAAACTTACCAACTTAAACCAACCTTAATAACTAATTATATTGGGACAACTCACTCGGGTTTGTATCGGTGGTATAGTTTGTAAAATTGTATAACTTTAACCGTTATACAACGATACGAAGGCCCTACCGTGAGCGCACCAATAAATATATTTTCCCAATGTACCGAAATTTTAGTTAAAGTTCGAAAAGTAACATGATTTTCAAATCGGAATAAAGATTTGAATGAAGTAGGAGGCAGTAGTTCCAAACACGAGCAACGAATATTTTGCGGTCATCATTTACGACAGTTTACCAAATATAAACATACTTCCAGCCTGCGTAAAACTTACAAAAAATGTAAAGTACAATGATACAACACGATATTCCTACAACAAAAAAATGTGATTACGTGCAAAGAATACCCCGCAACTGACTGGACTGGAATGTTCTATATGATATTAAAGCTAACGTGGCAGATATTGCGTGATATCTTTTGATTGCGAATGGTCTATAGGGTACCATGAAAGTTGTGTCTGTTGCGGAATAAAAAAACTCGGAATCAAAAATTGGTCTGGCCTAAGATAACTGATATCGAAGGTTCTGGGTAGAAATATAGCGCCATCATTTCTTTCATTTATACATTTTACATCCGAGATGGATTCCGGAGAAAAATGAATTTTAAAAGATCTATTTTAAATGAAGAGATTGCAAACGGAAGTTTCAAAATTTGGCGAATGAACTACTAAAGAGATGGAGGAACTATTTTGTGCTTCTCGGTGTCTATGAGTGAGAAATGTGTTTGAATTGGTCACTGTGGACACCTGGACAGGGCAATGACAGGGAAGTCCGGATTGGTTAGTTTAGGCAGCAGAGGAGTGACGCAGTTTTCTGTCTTTCACTTGTACATTTACATGGGAGCTAGACATTTGCCAAAAATGAATTTCAAAAGAAACATCCTTTTAGTTTTGATTTTCTCTGGTTGTAAGACCACCAACGGTAACCCAAATTTGTCATTTTACAGAAATTGCGACTTCAATTTGATTACA
>JABASH010003727.1:0-15755 GCA_019776445.1 Tomocerus maximus | reverse complement strand
GTAAAGTATTTTGTGAGAAAACTAAAATGATTAAATTTAGAAAGTCCAGTGGCTAATACAATCATATAGTTTAGGTGATGTTGCTTATGTATAAGCATTAAACCATTTTTCATACCATGTAATGATCGTTGTCGCATGATTTCTTTCCCGAATGAATCAATATAATCTATTTCTGAAAAAGGTATAATATTTCTTTGAGATAATTTTCTAGCTTGAATTAATGGATCATTATTGGTTATTTGATTTTTATCGATATAAATTTGCCACTCTAATCTGGAAATAAGAGAAGTGAGTTTTTTTTGGACATGATTTTCTATGCCTACAGCAAAATAATCTATCGGAGGGATGTTAATGTTATTAATATAGTCGAAAAAGGTAGATCGTGTAGACTCCGTGGATATAGGAGTATAATGATATTCCTTCATGGAAAAAAGACCTCATTGGACAAGGATACAAGTAAGCTTTGAGTTAGTATTTTAAGGCTTTACATGCTATAAATGAGGAATATTTTATCATATTTCTTTATCGAACAAAGATATATTTATACTAAGTATTATGGGATTTGTATGTTTCCACTTTATCAGGTTAATGCAAAGCCGCTTGTTATTGCCCATCGTGGAGGAGCTGGATTATGGCCTGAAAATACTTTATTTGCATTGCAGGAGGCTGCAAAACTAGGAGCAGATTTAAGTGAGATTGATATTCATATGACTAGGGATGGAGTTTTAGTTGCCATCCATGATGAATCAGTCGATCGTACAACGAACGCTAAAGGATTAGTTCAAGATCTCACATTGGCTGAATTGAAAAAATTAGACGCAGGATATCGTTGGACTAGTGATGAAGGTCATACATTTCCTTTTCGGGGTCAAGGAATAAAAATTCCAAGTTTAAGTGAAATCTTTGCTGCTTTTCCAAAGCAAGTTATTAATATAGAGATAAAGCAAAATGATCCACCTATCGTAGCGGCTTTAAGAGAGCTTATAAATCAGCATAAAAAAAACAAACAGGTATTAGTATCTGCTTTTAATTCACGTACTATGAAAGTAGTGCGCAGGCTCTGTCATAATATTGCTACCGCAGGTACACAAGCTGAGCTGGATCGCTTTTCCAAATTGAGCAAGCTATTTTTAACGCGCCCTTTTTTATTAACTGCTACTGCTTTAGAAGTGCCTTATGCGATGGTAACTGGACATTTTGTAAAAGCAGCACATAAAAAAAATATACGAGTGGATGTTTGGACAGTCAACGAAGTAGAAGAAATGGAAAGGCTACTAGCTTTAGAAGTAGATGGTATATTAACGGATTTCCCAGATAGAATGCTGAATTTGCTTCAAAAGGCTAAGTAGCTCTGCTATATAGATGAGATTCGAAAAATCTTGTAAGCTTTTTAGCACACAATCTGATTTTTTAAAGTTATCTATTTTTATAAGACCCTTTAAGAGTCCTCAGATATACCCCACAGAGTATAGTCACATGAAACCTATAGTGCCGGGCTATTAAGTCTGTATAATATACTCTTCGCACTTGAATTTTGCCTGTGTTACCGCTCAACTCGCAATCCTCATGTATATTAATACACTTGGGTTGTTTCATAATGCGGTTCACTTCCAAAACCCCAATTGCTGTGAGTTAACTTATTTTAAAATAAATAATTTGTTAGAACAAAAGTAAGAGGCATTTATGACAATTCAAAAGACCCTTTCTATTATTAAGCCTGACGCGGTTAAAAAAAAATGTATAGGTGAGATCACTAAAAGATTTGAAAATTCGGGGTTAAAAGTAATTGCAGCCAGAATGGAGAAATTGAAGAAAGATCAAGCTGAAAAATTTTATGAAGTCCATAAAGATAGATCCTTTTTTAATGAATTGGTTGAGTTTATGTGCTCAGGGCCAGTGATGATACAAGTTTTAGAGGGAGCTAATGCGATTCTAAAAAATCGTGAATTAATGGGAGCTACTGACCCGCAACAAGCCCTTCCAGGTACAATTCGCGCAGATTTTGCAGAAAGTGTGGGCCAAAATGCAGTTCACGGATCTGATAGCATTAATACAGCTAAACAAGAAATTGCTTTCTTTTTCACCCCAGATCAATGTTTTGGTGAAGGTTCTAAATGATGAACGCAACTCTAAAAAATTTACTCGATTTTGATCAAGAAGGATTGCGACTTTTTTTTCAAGAATTAGGAGAGAAACCCTATCGAGCACAGCAGGTTCTAAAATGGATTCATCAGGTAGGTATCAAAGATATTGATATGATGAGTAATTTAAGTAAATCTTTACGCACAAAACTCGTATCAATAGCGCAAATCGATTTGCCAGAAATAGTGCTTGAACAATTGTCTGATGATGGTACTAAAAAATGGGTGTTGCGACTTAGCGATGGTAATTGCATCGAAACGGTTTTTATTCCTGAGGTAAATAGAGGCACTTTGTGCGTATCATCGCAAGTAGGCTGTGCATTGAATTGTAGTTTTTGTTCAACCGCGCAGCAGGGGTTTAGTCGTAATTTAACCGTAGCAGAAATCATTGGGCAAGTATGGTTAGCAGTGCGAAGCTTGTCAGATGGATCTTTACGACATGACCATACTGTCAGTAATATTGTGATGATGGGTATGGGAGAACCGTTATTAAATTTTGATAATGTTGTTAAAGCAATGAATCTAATGATGGATGATTTTGCTTATGGTTTTTCTAAGCGCCGCGTTACTTTAAGTACTTCAGGTATAGTTCCTGCCTTGCGACGTTTATCTGAAGTAAGTGAAGTAGCCCTTGCAGTATCCTTACATGCACCTAATGATGAACTAAGAGACCTCTTAGTTCCCATCAATAAAAAATATCCTCTTGCTGACTTGTTAGAAGTATGTCGAAATTATTTTAAAGGAGATAATAGAAGACGTATTACTATGGAGTATGTCATGCTAGAAGGAATTAATGATCAACCTGAACATGCACGACAACTAATAAAAATTTTAGAAGGCATTCCTGTTAAAGTAAATTTAATTCCTTTCAATCCTTTTCCTAATACGATTTATCGTCGTTCTTCTCTCCCAACAATTGAAAATTTTAAAAATATTTTAATGAGGGCTGGGTTTAACGCAATAACGCGAAAAACCAGAGGTGAAGATATTGATGCAGCATGTGGTCAATTAGTAGGGCGCGTTCAAGATAAAAGTTACCGTAGCAGAGAACGTCAAAAAATAATTCCTATTTTACTTGAACATTCTGCATGAATTTGATGGAATTTAAAAATGGGAGAGTAAATGATTTCGATATTAAAGCAATTCAGCATCATTTTTTTAATAGTAATGCTTGCGGCGTGTAGTGTTTTTTCGAAATCTAAAACACAAATATCAGGCCCTCAAGCATCCGATGTCAACGTCCAGCTAGGTTTAGCTTATTTAGAAAACGGTGATGTACAACGTGCGCATCAAAAACTATTGCTTGCTGAACAACAATCACCTGAATCCTTGCAGGCAAAAGGTGCCATGGGTTACTTCCTAGAAAGTACGGGGAGTTTGCCTTCTGCAGATGCTTACTATCGTCGAGCGATAACGCTTAATCCAAAATCCGGTGCTGCACAAAATAATTATGGTACTTTTTTGTGTCGTAGTGGTCATTATTCCGAAGCAGATCAACATTTTTTATTGGCATTGCAAGATCCTAATTATCTTAATACGGCTCAAGTCTATGAAAATGCAGGTTTATGTGCTATGCAGATACCTGATACTGAAAAAGCCTTGGGTTATTTTACACAAGCAATTACTCAAGACCCTAAACGAGCGATTTCTTGGTTGGAATTAGGGAGAATAAATTATCAAATTAAAAACTATCAACAAGCTCAGCAATATTTAGATTATTATATGCAGCTTGTTAAAGAGCCCACAGCTAATGCTTTATGGTTGGGTGCTGTTTTAGCCAGAAACTTAGGAAATCAAACAGCAGCAGGTAGTTATACCTTAATGTTACAAACAAGATTCCCAAACTCTGACGCTTATAAGGCATTAATACATACACCTAAACTAAAAACTAAACATAAAAGTAAACAACTTTATTATTAATTATGGCAGAAAAAATACAAGCAATTCGTGGCATGAATGATATTCTGCCGATGGAAATTTTTACTTGGCAGAAAGTTGAAAAAATTTTGCATAAACTTGCCAAGCAATATGGGTATCAAGAAGTTCGTTTCCCAATTCTTGAAAAAACTGAGTTGTTTAAACGCTGTATTGGTGATGTGACTGATATTGTTGAAAAGGAGATGTACACTTTTACTGATCGTAATGGTGAAAGTTTATCTCTAAGACCTGAAGGGACTGCAGGTTGTGTTCGAGCCGGTATAGAGCAAGGCTTACTTTACAATCAAATTCAACGTTGGTGGTATTTAGGTCCCATGTTTCGGCATGAGCGACCTCAGAAAGGCCGCTATAGACAGTTCCATCAATTTGGTATGGAAGTGTTTGGTGTAAGTCGTCCTTATATTGATGCCGAATTAATTTTGATGACAGCACGTCTTTGGGATGAATTAGGTTTAAAACATCAATTAAGTTTGCAAATTAATTCACTAGGGTCTTCAATTGCACGCAAGTCACATAAAGAAAGCTTAGTTAACTATTTTACACAACATCTAAAACATTTAGATGAGGATTCTCAGCGGCGATTACAAACCAATCCATTACGTATTTTGGATAGTAAAAATCCTGATATGCAAGAGCTCATTGAAAAAGCACCTAAGTTACTAGATTACCTTGATTCTGACTCGCAACAAGATTTTTTTATTTTACAAGAAATACTTACTAATAAACATATTAATTTTACCATAAATCCTCGTTTGGTCAGAGGTTTAGATTATTATAATAAAACAGTTTTTGAATGGATTTTGTCAGATGAACAGCAAGCCGCTCAAAATACAGTTTGTGCAGGAGGTCGTTACGATAAACTAGTAGAACATCTAGGTGGGCATGCTACACCCGCAGTGGGGTTTGCTATAGGTTTAGAACGCTTAATTAACTTATTACCTAAATTAAATTCTGCAACATCCATCTCTGTTCCGGATATATATTTTATTACAATAAGTGAGATTGCTATTCAAAAAGGTTTAATTTTTGCAGAATATTTACGTACAGAGTTGCCTGCTTTTAGTTTGATGCTTGATGTGAGCGGAGATGGAATTAAATCACAATTTAAACGTGCGGATAAAAGTGGGGCGCGCGTTGCCTTAATTTTAGGGAATGATGAAGTAAAGTCTAACACTTTCAGTATTAAAAATTTAAGAGAAAAAAGTCCACAAGAAAGTATTCCCCAAGATCAGATAGTTCAAAAACTGCAGGAATATTTGATATATGAATGAATTAGTCGCAATAGAACAAGCTGAAAATGTAAAAAAATGGTGCCGTGAATATGGTGTCGGAATTTTAATAGGTATTATTTTTGCTGTTTTTATTAGTTGGGGATGGAATTATTGGCGTCAAGAAAAAGAAAATAATTTGCTTATAGCATCCATGCAGTATGAGCGCTTGATTGCATCAATAGCCGCAGGTGAAAAAATCTCTACACTCAATAGTTTTGCAGATGGATTGTTAAAAAAATATCCATATACTCCTTATGCATCTTTAGCGGCTTTACAATTAGCTAAATTAGCGGTTAATCAAAATAATTTAATTGAAGCTGCGAATAGATTAGTTTCGATTATTGATCATGGACATGATCCAGCTTTACAATCTATCGCACGGTTACGTTTAGCGCGAATTTTACTAAATCAAAATCAAGCAAAAGAAGCGTTGAATTTACTATCTAAAAATGAAGACAAGGCTTATATTCCGATTTTTTTGGAGGAAAGGGGGGACATTCTTAATAATTTAGGCCATGGCAAAGAAGCACTACAAAGTTATTTAGCTGCTAAGCAAGCTTTTGGAAATATTATTGAGCAACCTCTGTTAGAAATGAAAATTAATAATTTGGCTAACGCTTGATGAGAAATTTAATGAATAAAATTTACATTTTCGGTATTTTTATTTGCTTGTTATTTTTAACAGCTTGTGCGGGTTTAGGTGATGATAATACATCTATGCCAGCACCTTTGACTGCATACCCTTTCCAGCTTCAACCAGTATTGATATGGTCTATAGCAACCGGCAGAGGTATGGGCGATGATTACTTACATTTAAGGCCTATTATTCGAGGAAACCAAATTTTTGTTGCAAGTAAATCCGGTCTTGTAACTGCTTTAGATTTAGCCCATGGTCGTAAATTATGGCAAAAAAATATTAAGCAAATTATTACGAGTGGTCCAGCCGTCAATGAAGGAATAGTTGTCATTGTTACCAAGCAACCTAAAGTAATAGCGTTAGCAGCGGATACAGGAGATGTCTTATGGCGAGCAGTATTACCTAATCAAGTATTAGCTCCTCCCGCTATCGGAAAAGGCCAAATTATTTTTAAAACGGTAGATGGGCAGATATTAGCATTAGACTTACAAAGCGGTGAATTGTTATGGTCCTATGAGCATGGTTCACCGATGTTAATCCTTAGACCAAGTAGTGCACCACAAATTATAGATAATAAGGTTCTAGTTGGTTTTTCAGATGGTAAATTAGCTGCGCTGAATCTAAGAAACGGTAGCTTACTATGGGAGAGAAATATTGCGTTTGCACAAGGGGTGACTGCCGCCGATCAATTAATTGATATAGCAGCGGATCCAATATTATCCTGCGATGTAATTTATGTAGTGACCTATCAAGGGCAACTGGCAGCTGTTTCTTTACGCTCTGGAAGAATTTTATGGCAAAGAAATTTTTCAAGTTATTCTGGTCTTACAATAGGAAATAGCTTGTATATAACAGATACTGAAGGTGGTGTATGGGCCTTCAATCGTTCTACGGGTGGATTGCTTTGGCAGCAACAGGTATTGAAACATCGAGGTTTAACTGCTCCGGCTTTATATGGCAATAGTTTAATTGTAGGAGACCAAGAAGGTTATATCCATTGGCTTGCTCAATCAGATGGCCATCTTTTAGCAAGAGATCTTGTTCATGATAATGCTAGTATTATAGCTAACCCAGTTGTGGATTATCCGATGGTATGTATCTTAACCAGGGAAGGTGGTTTATCCGCTTGGACGCATACAAGCTTACCTGTATGACCACTTCTGCTTTGCCCAGTATTGTTCTTGTAGGTCGACCAAATGTAGGGAAGTCGAGTTTATTTAATTGCTTGACTAAAACTCGACATGCTCTAGTTGCAGATACTCCCGGTTTAACTCGAGATCGACTTTATGGTAAAGGAGCTATAGGAAATCAACCCTATATCGTAGTTGATACCGGAGGTTTAACTGGAAACAAAGAAAAAGATATTGCTTTCCTAATGGAACAACAAACTCAACGTGCCATTATTGAAGCCGATCATGTTTTATTTTTAGTTAATGGAAGGGAAGGCTTGTCAGCATTGGATCTGGAATTAGCACATCTTTTACGTCGGCTAAATAAGAAAATTACATTAGTGATTAATAAAAGTGAAGGTTTAGATCCTGATTTGTTACAAAGCGAGTTTTCACCATTAGGTTTTCATACGAGGGCACTCGCAAATATTTCAGCAATTCATGGTCAAGGAATTCAAGGATTAATGGAAAAAGTGTTAAGTCATTTTCATAATATTGAAACTTTAACCACGGAAGAAGCACTTTTAGAAGAAGATGTTCCAAGAATAAAGGTATCTATCATAGGAAAACCTAATGTAGGTAAATCGACCTTATTAAACAGAATTTTAGGAGAAGATCGAGCTATCGTTTTTGATCAGCCAGGGACCACTCGAGATAGTATTGCACACGATGTAGAATATCGAGGTAAATTATATACTTTTATTGATACTGCAGGCATTCGTCGAAAATCAAAAACAATACAAGAGATCGAAAAATTTTCTGTTATTAAAAGTTTGCAGGCTATTGAGGCAAGTAATGTAGTTTTATTGGTGATTGATGCACAGGAAGGCATAAGCGAACAAGATTTGCATCTTTTAGGATTTATTCTGGAAAGTGGAAGAGCGCTTATCATAGCTGTAAATAAATGGGATGGCTTATCTAGCGAACAAAGAGCACAAGTTAAAAAAGATTTGGATCGGCGTTTACAATTTGTGCCATTCGCAAAACTTATTTTTATTTCCGCTCTTCATGGGACGGGCGTTGGTAATTTATTTGCATTAATCCAACAAGCCTATCGGTCTGCAACGCAAACGCTATCTACATCACGCCTAACCCGTTTATTAGAACAAGCAGTAAGCACACATCAGCCTCCTTTGAGTCGCGGGCGAAGTGTTAAATTACGTTATGCTCATCCAGGAGGATATAATCCCCCGGTAATCCTTATCCACGGGCAACATGCTAGTTTTTTACCGGAATCCTATCGGCGCTACCTTGAAAATTTTTATCGTAAGACGCTTAAAATTATTGGTAGTCCAATTCGGATTGAATTTAGGGATAAATAAAATATTTCATTAAAATATCGATAATCAATCTTAAAAAAGAGCTAGGAAAAAATAGCCAATAGTTCTTTAGCTTTTTTTCGCTCTGATCCCTTGCTACTAATATTGCGTTGTACTATTAATGAAATAATTGTTGCACCTGTATAAATTTCACGTGTAAATTCTGTATCATGATTGGAAATTATCACCCGAGCGCCATTTGCGGCCAAATCTCTTGCAGCGCTTGCCAGACAAATATGTTGTGTATGACTAAATCCTTCAGACGTATACTGTGTAAAGTTTGCAGTTTTAGATAATCCAACATAAGGAGGATCGCAATATATTACATCTCCTTGTTTTACATATTCTAGTGTGGACAAAAAATCTCCATGAATAAATTCCGCTCTTTTTGCATGCGCATAAAAATACTGCATTTCCTTTTCAGGAAAATAAGGAGTTTTATAATAGCTAAAAGGAGTATTAAATTCCCCTTTTCGATTAAATCTTGCTAATCCATTAAAGCAATGTTTATTTAAATATAATAATAAAGCAGCTCTTTTGCGATGTTCTTTACAATCATTAAATAAACGACGTAAACGGTAAAATTCATCGGCAGTATTAAAATTATCATGAAAAAAAACTCGACAATAATCGATAAAAAATTGACCTTCTTGTTGCAAGTATTTATATAATTGGATCAAATCAATATTGCTGTCACCTAACAAATAAGTAGGATATGCGGTGTTAAGAAAAACAGTAGCAGAACCTAAAAAAGGTTCGATTAAACGATTCGTAGTAGGTAAATAAAGTTTAAGTTTATCGAGAATTCGATGTTTGTTTCCCGCCCATTTTAAAAAAGATTTCATATTAAACTAAAGTCTAAACGAAATTGACTATTAAAAAAAGTTTTAACGGTATTTAATCTGATAAAAAATTTAATTTTTAAATTATTATAATTAAATTTTAAAAAATAATATATACTAAAGTTAAAAAAATCATATATAAAAATTGGCTATTGTAATCCACCAAATTCCAAAAGGAGTTCTTATGGTCGATCAAGTTTCCACTGCTAGAGAACATAATCAGAGAGTAGGAACAACATCCGAACTTGGTGGAAATGCTCCTGGTCCTTCCAGAAGATTTGAAAGACAAAGAAGTTTATCGGGACCGAATTCAGAAGGAGAAAAATCGCTACTAAAAAAAGATCCAGTTTGGTTAGTGAGTCCCAAAACGAAAATTCCTGTTTTTAATAGTTGTCTTTATTCATTAGATGAAGTAGTGGCTACACCTTCTTTTAATGTAAGTGTGATTGAAAGCGCATATGATAAAGATTTTAAGTTTTTTGATGCCATAAATAACAGTAAATTTGTAGGATTTATCGATAGCGCATTGGCAGGCCTTGGCTTATTTGCCATTTCGATAGGCATTTATGTAATTCAATATTGTAAACTGCGTGAAATAGAACGAAAAAGTAATTATTTCTATTTTTCTCGATTATTTAACATATTTAATGAAGAAGAAATTAAAAATAAAATGGGTAAAATTGATCAAGATAATCAGAATCTTGACGATCCGATCACTTATGAATATTTACAAAGTGCAGCCTATTTTTATCCTCCTGATATTTCAAAAATTGCATGCTGGAGACGCCGTTTTTTTGCCACAGGAAATAAAAGAAAGCAACTTATTGCATTAAATAATTTTTTAAAAAAATATTCAAAACAAGAGATGCTTAATAAATTTTATAAAAAAATTTCAGAAAAAGTTTGTCAAATATTAAATCTTGAAGCAAATTTAAAAATTTTTCAAGTTAAGGAGGTGGAAAATAATTGGACTATTAGTTTGACAGATAAGTATGCCGAAAAATTTTTTAATAAAGTATATCGTTTAATAGCAGATAATTCAGATGCTACCATAAAGGAAATAGCACTAGAAAGAAGATATAAAAAAATAATTTCTTGTATTTTGACTGCCTTGGCTCAGGCTAGTTTTATTTATTGGATTTTAATGTTTATTTTTTATTTTATTCCTATTGCTCCAGTCGTTACAGCGGCGCTGATTTCAGTAATTCCATTAATTATAAGCTTATGTGTTGCCTTACCTTTATTGTTAACTATCAATTTTATTAATACCCAACAAACATTTAACAAAAATAAAGAAAATGATATAGAAACAATTGAAACACAACATAAAGACATGCTTGAAAAGAAATTGGTACTTTTAAATAAGCAAAATATATATTTAAAATTTAGAGAAAATAAAGATGCCAATTCAACTGTAGAATTAAAAAATTCAGCTTTAATGAAAAGATTACAGGCTGTGATTAAAAAGCGTCGTTTTAGCAAATACCATGCCATTTGTTTGGGTTTTCTTGAGGGTTGTTTTTTACCTTTATTTGTGGGTTGGGTATTCTTAGATGCAACTAAGGTTATTCTTACTTATGCATTGTGTCCTTCAACAGTTGCTTTAACTAGTTTTACGCCCATAGGGTTTTTAGTAACTTCAATTATTACTGGAGTAACTCTCTTAATTGGTATCTGCTATGGAATTTATTTAGCAAATAAGGCAAAGAAAGACCATGAAAAAAGGTTTGATGACCTAGAAATTAAAATTAAAGTGTTAGTAGATGAAAGAGGAGATAAAAAAATATTACAAAAAGACTATGATAGGATGTTACGCCGTTTTAGTGATGAACAGCCCTTTTGGACTAACATTAAAAAAGGGTTAAACCGATTCATGGCTATTATTAAACGTTTAGGTACGGGTAGTTTAGTTTTTCGTCTCGTTATGTGGGGACCTATTACTGCTATATATGCGGCGATTGTTGCTTCTAGTGTAACGCCACCTTTTTTTCCGATCATATTAATTATAGGTACAGCGATAGGTGCATTAGCTATAGCATCATGGTATTTATTTGCTTATAACCTTGAAAGTAAAACTACACAAGTTGAAAGAGTAATGGAGTATTTTGTCCAAAGCGAACAACTTATTGAGATTAATAAAGAATTGTCAGTGTCGTTGATTGAAAGTTTAGAAGTACAAGAATCAAGCATTGAAATACCAATATCATCAGAAAATTTAGCTATATCCGAAAATGATATGCCATTTATCAAATCTGAAATTTCAGAAGTGAATATTTCGCCTGCTACTGAGAATATTAACTTAGAGAAAATTGATGAAGTGACAACTCAAACTGATAGGCAAAACAGTAACAGTAGTTCGCCTTCGCATAAATTATTTAAAGATAATTTATTAGAAAATACTGGAAATCTGAAGCATTGTTTTAGCCCAGCTATGGTTAGTTAAAAAAATGAGTTAAATATACATCTAAGCGGTGTTGTTTGCCAAATATACTATGATGAGGTTTTATTTCAGCTAAATAAGTTGATAATCGAGGCCTTTTTACTACAACACGCCGCTTTGCGCACGTGAGCGCTAGTTTCAGTAAATTAGGCGCATCATTATCGTCCCCTACAAGGTGTCGGAGAAAGCACATTTCCTTTTTTGCTAAAGCAGATTTTGTAGAATGAGGATACATTGGGTCTAGGTAAATAATTTCAGGAAATGAATGCATGTTGGAAATTATTTGCTTTAAGTAAACAAATGCTTCGATTTTTATTAGCTTAACTGACAAAGATAGAAATTTTGGGTGATCTAAAGCGCGTGTTAAAGCATCCTCCAATAAAAGAAAAATTACCGGTGAACGTTCTAACAAAGTGACGGGGCAACCTAACTGTGCTAAAACAAAACTATCGCATCCAAGACCTGCTGTCGCATCTAAAACTATAGGCTTAAAATTAGGTTTTAATCCAATTGCTCTAGCCAACAATTGCTTTTGATTTTGAAGATGGTTTAATCGATATGCTAATTTTCCTTGAAGAAAATCAATTTTTAATGAACCTAGTTTTTTTTTGACATCAGTTAGATATAAACCAGTTGAACTCACAGTTAAGATATAATCAAATTTTTTACTTTCAAGATAATCTATATAAGGTAAGGAATTATTTTTTGCTAATTCTTTTGCTGCAGATAATAAACAAATTTCACTACTAGTTATTGCAATAGAGAAGTTAGTATTCATTCGTGTCTAAATACGTCAATACGTGCTGGAGGTAAATTTTGCCATACCCATTGCTGATGGACTAATTTTAGCTGAGGAGCAGGGCATAAGGCCTTCCCCCATAAACTATAAGTATATTGAATATATAAACCTCCTTTTATTAAAACATGATTAATCTGATTACCAATTTTTTCTACAACAGAAGGTGATAAAGTACGTAAAGGTAAACTCGAAACGATAGCTTGTATAGGCCAGGAGGTAGATTGATTAATTAATTTGTGCAACTGACATGCGTCTCCTTGGATAATGCTTAATTCCGGAAAGCGTTGCATTAAATGATTAGAAAGTTTTGCAGATCGCTCAATTACAATAAGCTGATGAAAGAGACCTTTTTGGTTTATTAAGGCAGCTGTTATAGCCCCTGTCCCGGCTCCTAGTTCGACTACTAATCCAGGCGGATTATTCGATATTTGTTGAGTTAAACTATTAGCAAGCCTTTTCGAGCTAGGAAATAATGCCCCTACCATGCTAGGATGCATGACAGCTTCGTAAAGAAACAGGGTAAGTGCCCTCATTATTGTTATCCTAAAATTTATTCTTTTTGATTGTCCAAAGGATATTTTAAATGAAAAATACTTATCTAGATAGCACTGCCTTATTCTATGCTAGATTAAGCTAATATTTTTTCCAATATGCTTAAAAAGGATTTGTTTTGCATATATGTACCGATAGAAACGCGTAAAAAGCTCGATAAACCGTAGTCATGTAAAGGTCTTACAGATATTCCTTGTGTTAAAAGCTGTTGGCTGATAGGCAAGCTCGGTGTCTTCAAATCTACACATAGAAAGTTAGCAAAAGAAGGTAAAACTTCTAAGCCTAAACTTTGTAAGCCTTTAAAGAGTTGTGAGCATCCCTTTCTATTCAACAAACGGGTTGAATTGATATGTGCTTGATCTTTGAGACTAGCTTCTGCTGCTGCTAGTACAATCGCGTTAATTCTAAAAGGTAAAGAGCTATGATTCAACATACTGGCTATCTTTAGCTCACTTATGGCATATCCTAGCCTCAAACCTGCCAAACCATAGAACTTCGAAAAGGTCCTAAGGATGATTAAATTAGGATGCCGCGCTAAGAGTTGGACACTATTAGGGTAATCTTCAGTTTCAACGTATTCAGCATAGGCCTCATCTATAACTACGAATATATTTTCAGGAAGATGCTGTAACAGATATTGCAACTCTAATCTATTGATATAGTTGCCAGTGGGGTTGTTAGGGTTAACGATAAAAACTACTTTGGTCATGGGTTCAATAGCTTCTAGCAAGCTCACAGCAGAGAGATATGAGTGCGAATTTTTAGCTGTTTTAAAGATAATATTAGCGCTTTTTAAGATTTTTAAAATACCTGAAAAGCAAAATTTTGGAATAACAGCTGAATTTAATGGTCCTAAAGTTTTTTTGACAATAAGTTCCAATAAACTTTCTGAGCCATTACCTAGCGTAATATTTTCAGCGAGAATACCTAAATGGGTAGACAAAGATTTCTTTAAATTAAGTCCATGGCTATCTGGATAACGATGGCACTTAAGCATGGCCTGTTGCCCCGCGACGATTGCAAAAGGACTAGCACCAAGAGGGTTTTCATTTAGATCGAGCTTGATGATTTCAACAATTTTTTTTGTATCGAAAGTAGAGTTTTTGTTTGAAGACATTGTCATTGGGCAGGTATTTTAAGTATAGTGTGTTTATTTATATATTTTATTAGGTCAATCTATGTTGTTATGTTTGGATGTAGGTAATACACACATGTTATGTGGTGTCTTCGCCAAAGATAAGCTTATTTTACGTTTTCGCTATGCAACTCCTTTATTGGGGACAGCCGACCAATTCGGAATTTTTTTAATAAATGTACTTAAATACAATAAACTAGACCCTTTGAAAATTAAAGCAGTTGCGATTTCTTCTGTGGTTCCAAATTACGATTATACGGTGCGACATAGTTTTTTCCAATACTTTAAAGATGCTGATTATTTTATCTTACAGCCAGGAGTTAAAACTGGCTTAAATATTCGTTGTAAAAATCCAAATGAAGTGGGTGCTGACAGGATAGCGAATGCCATAGGAGCGATAGCTATTTTTCCTGAAAAAGCCTTAATTGTTGTAGATATGGGTACGGCTACGACCTTATGTGCTATTACCAAGGATAGAAATTATTTAGGTGGTGCTATTTTGCCTGGATTGCGACTTTGTATGGAAGCCTTAAAAAATAATACCGCTAAATTGATGGCTGTGGACATAGAAATTCCAATGACTTATTTAGGCAGAACTACGCGCGAAAGTATACAAAGTGGTCTTTATTATGGACATTTAGGGGCACTTAAAGAAATTATTTCAGGATTTAAAAAAGAAGTTTTTCATGATGAAGTCGTTAAAGTCATTGGTACAGGCGGCTTTGCGCAGCTTTATGAAGATACAGGGTTATTCGATACGCTTATTTCCGATTTAGTTTTACAAGGCTTGCGTAAGGCATATGAATCTAGCCAAATAGAAAAATAATAAATTTATTTACAGGATCACTTTTTATTCCAGCCCAAGAAATTGTAAATATAAAAGCGCAGTATTCCTATATATTCGTGAATCGCGAAATCATTCATAGCGAAATTATATCCTAATGGATACTTAGCAATAGGGATGGTAATAAAATCTGAAGGGATGGGTTTAGGATAAATGTTAAAAAAAGAAAAATATAAAAGTGCACGTTTCAGAACTAACCCAGAGCTAACTAGTAAAATTTGTTCATTATAATTCTTCTTCTTCAAGAGATAGCTTGAAAACTTAGCATTTTGATAAGTATTTTTACTTTGAGTTTCCAATTGAATATCTCTCGAATTGATTCCTAAAGACAATAAACTTTTTTGATAGGTCTCAGCTTCTGATTTTCCATTATTCAATGGGTCGCCGCCACTTATTAGAATACGACAGCTTGCTTTAGTTTTTTTACATTCACGATAAATTATTGCGGTTTGAGAAATTCTTGAAAATGATAATATGCTGGGTTTTATTTCATTTGATCTTGGATCCTTAGTAGTGCCCGCGCCTAGTAAAATAATAGTATTCGTTTTTTTCCAGTTAATAGGATGATATTGACTATAAGGTAATTGTAAGCTGTGTAATAAATAAGCAGGGGAAAAGCCGTTACCTATAAGTATATAACTTGTAATTAAAATTGATCCAGTTATTAA
>JABASH010003726.1:0-15756 GCA_019776445.1 Tomocerus maximus | reverse complement strand
TCCAACCATAAAGAAGAACAACGTAGGATGAGAGTCTTACGAGATTGAGAGAGCAGTGAGGACGGACGAAGAGATAAGAAAATGAATTTGAAATATAATTCAATTGAATTCAAAGAAAAACTTTATTTTTTTTCAATTTACTTTGTCTATATAATTTCGCAAATCTTAAGAATTTAGTTAGGTCATATCAGAATTTGTCATAATTTGCAGAAATCTTTCCTGTTTTAGAGGCGGTCCTTCGAAAAACAGGTGGTCCTTCGAAATAAGAAATAGAAGACTAGTGAATTAGACAATTAGCTAAGTACCCCAAGGGGTTCGACCAGAGTATCGAGTGAATGTCACAAAATAGTTACGGCACGCCGTAAACTACCATCATGGGATTTACTTAGCTGTTAAAACGGTGTCTTTGGTTAGTTTACGGGATTTACGGCATACCGTACACAGAAAACATTTTACGGCATGCCGACTTTATACTCGGTTCGAAACAGAGTTCACAATGCAATCCAATAGTCAGTTCCACTGAAAGGTACCTTACACACGTATTGGTTACGGCTGAAGGCACAATGAGAGTTCTAGGTAGACCAAATTAGACAAGTCCCAAAGTATCTAGTGAAGGAGGGAAAACCTTGGAAAGCAAACCTAATACAACTTCACAGTCCAGTGCTACTTTTTCTGTAACGAATGACTTTGTTCAGTGCAAGATGTGTCGTACTTTTATATGTCTATCCTTTTATATCTTATATATAGGATCGCTACTATTTACAACGTTTTTGATGTTTGTAAACAGTCGTCACAATGCACTAGGATCTTGGCAGGTTAACTTTATGTTGCATATGGCAAGTTAATGTGTGCATAAGTATTTCTGATAGGAGTTCTAGATATTACTTCCACTCCACTCCCAGGAGTAATTCACATCACTTCCTTCATTGCCTGTTCTCCTTTTTGCTTATGCGTGTGACTATAATATAAATTTAACCCGAATGGGCTAAAAGTGTCATGTCACAAGTAAATACCTACCTCAATTCACAGTTTATACGCTAAGATACATTATGGCTTTACTATATGTCGCTATTACATTCTGGTGTAGTAGTATAGAGAATATTTATTATTCAAAGTGATGCTTATGCAACATGGCAAGGTACTTTCATACACTTTCAGTAGGTATTTATATTTTCATTAGAATTTACAACCGTGGCTAATAACTGCATAGCATTATAATGAAAAGCCTTATTTTGGTTAGGTCAACCGAATTTCATTTGACTTCTTATTCGTTCCCCTTTGATTGGCACGAGCACGCATCTCTATAGCCCCGGGCATCAATAACTATTATATTAGCATCACATAAAACACCTATTGTGTATAATACAGTCTCCCCTAGCACCTACGTGCTTTCACATGAGAATGCTAGGTCATTTCTCAAGTGAAACATAATAATTTTACTTTGAGGACATTCGGGAAGCTATGTGTGGTACATACTAATTCGTGTGCATACTCCCTATAAGTATTAAGGGACTTATCTAACTGAATACGAATACACGGGAGTTGAATGTCTGCCTTACCCTTTACGTGGATTAGTGTTTGAAATCCTATTAGAAAACTAATTTCCAATTTTCTTTTCTCTATACATAGATGTAAACATGCATGTGCTCACTTTCAATCCAATGAATGTTAGAATCTAGGGTAACACCACGCATGTGGCTAGTAATTAGAAAAATCGTGTTTGTCTTTCTAAGTAATTAGGTTTGCGGGGCTTATGGTGTGTGCCCCTGTTATTATAGGAAGAACGTTCTAAAGCCTATTAAATGGTAACTGCTATTCATTGTCACAGTCTCTACTCGGGACTAACTCAGAATCAGAACGTCCTTTATTTGTTCACAACTCTATTGTATTTGTTTCCTCATTAAGTTCAAATCTCAATTGTACAGTGCACAATTTCTGTCTATCTACACCGTGGAAAGGAATTATGTGGGTTTTATTTTCACAAAGAAGAGCTTACTCATGCTTAGCAAAGGGAAATATTATTACATTTCATTTTCATGTATGAAAGTTCAGCTTTTGAATACTAACTGGACTATACTAGTAATAACGATTTAAACAATATCATTTAGTCCACTAGGATGTAGGAACATAGTGAGTGAGCAATAGCATTAAACGAGTGCTTTACTAGAGTCGAGACTAACAATAGGCAAAGCAGTATTTCCGCCCTATGTATGTTTGCCTACAGTATTAATCTATTTTATGTTCAAGGAATTAAATCTGCCTACCTTGTTATTACCTACCTTAAGTTACTAAACAGTAATATTATATTAGTTAAGCTTCGCAGACTGTGTCTACGTCACGCTTAATGAAACTAACAGTTCTCTTTCACTACACAAAAGATAAGTATACTTGGTTCAAGGTTTGGGATATCTATACTTTATATACGGTATAAATTGTGTACCCGAACAAACATTGTTATGCACAATCAAAATTTTCAAACTAAATGCTATCTCGCCTGATTTAAAGTAATAACCCCACCGGTGATTTTAGAACCTGTGATTCCGAATAGTTTTACTGTTACGCAATCACATGACAAGCAATAACTACGTGAAAGCAAGTTATTAAATATATACCAAGGGACTCTACTACTGTGTTACGTTAATTTAATACCTATGTCAATGCTTTTCATATCTGAATCTAACTTTCAAATTGTAACAAACCTATTTAGCATTTAATACATGGAGCTTAGGAACATTTCTCTCAAAATATAGATAGTACATCAACCTGGAATGACCTCTGCAATATTTATGGACATTTACATACATGTAGTAGTACTATAATATACTACAACAACAAATAAAAACAGCGAGGACGAAGGATAGATGTTAACTAGCAATAAAATAACATAGGATACATTCACCTGCAAATAAATTGTATACACAGCTCCAGTACCATATCACGATTCTATATTTAAAACGGCCTTGTTTATTAAATAACTCCTGGTACCTACTGCCAAATGCATTATATTTAGAAAATCCTTACTTTTACTTACACAAAATCAAATCACAAACAGGAAATGGTCCATTTGACATTCTCAGCATACTGCATTTTGCATAGATTTGCAATGCAAATCTATGCAAGCCAGTAATTGACATTGGTTATATTTAATAGAGTGATACACACTGTCTGAGACATTTGGTGCCCTAAAATATTATTTCAAACTATAGTTATTTTTTTACTAAATATTGCGATTCAGATATTAATTCGTTTGCTGAGTTATGAAGTAACAATAATTTTAATTTATCTTGTACTCAAGTCTAAAGGGAAGGGATAATACTTTGTAAAGTACTAAGACTGGTATTCTTAACAGTGATTTAGTATTGATGAAATTGAAATGTAACGAAAATGGTGAAGCATTCAGTGTGTTTCTATAAATAAGTTTGTAGTGGGAGAGGAAAATATTTATACTAACGCAGACGTTTACCTTTGATTCAAAAAGGCACTTAATGGAGAAGAGGCTTCCATTCCATTTCCATGTGTGTTTGCATAAGGTATGTTAAATTTTTGAATATGAGATGGGAACTGTGTACATAATAGTTACATATGCTCCTGCAGAGCAAACGTTTCCTTGTCGGAGAAAGTAAATAGGCACTAAGATTTATTTGAATTGCAACAAAGTTTGAGAGCTCAAGTGCGTAAGCTGTAAAGAGAGTGAAATTTTATCCGGAATTGCGTTCAGGTACTTGTAGTTTTACTCAGATGTGCATAATACCTGTATCTATATCTCTGTTGCAGATACTACGAAACAGAAAGTGGGGTTTTGTCAAGACAGGAGCGAGGCACTCGACTACTATCTTAGTATTATGTGGGCGATTCAAACATACGTGCACGTAGAAAAGGCGAAGTAAACTTTAGGGGTGATTCTATCTTTTACAGATAGAGTTGTGTAATGTTTTAAGTTGTGCATGACTGTGAAAGGAACGTATGTAGAAAGTACTATATAATCTAAATTACGACCTTATATTTTAGACAAGTGCACTTTGGCTAAATTTATAATAGTACGCACATTCCCCTAGTATGTTGGTAGTAGCAGATCCCTCCATGCATGGCATAGGTAAGATAAGTAAAACCCAGAACTCTTTCGGAAACTGAATACATATACACAATAGGTGAGTAAGTATGGTATCCTTGCAGTATCAGTATGCAATGTACCAAACAGAGTGAGTAGAATGGAGCAGAGCTCTTTTGTATAGTCGTAAAGATCAGAGACAGTGATGGGAAAGTTTTTAGTGTGTGCTTATACGTATACTAGTTCGTAGTTTTCATGAATTGTAAGTATATAAAGAACCTTCGGACGTATAGTGTACATAACCCTTTTTCATTGTGAATAGAAAGTGTAGGAAAAAGGGAAGAATGCTACCTAAAAGGTATACCTCTGTATCTACAGTGGAGATTCTGAGACAGAATTACGTAAGTACCATTTATGTGTCGCAAAAACCAGTCGGTCATACATACACGTAGAGCGCAATCGACTCCACTCGAATTCAGTCAGTGGTCCATGAAGAACTCTTCCGTTTTTTTGATATATATTGCAAGTCTACAGATATACCTTCACTTGTCCCGGCTGTCCAGGGAGAAAAGGCATCAAAATCCACAATTGCTCTTCCTAAGGTCTTTTCATGAAAGTTAAGCAGGCCCATTATATAGTTGTATTATATGTTGTAAGGCAGTTTCGTTGAATTTGTCTGGTTTTTAGTCGAGTTAAGCATTTCAAAACGTATGTTGAGCAAGGGAATGTTACAACCAACCACATTTGCTACAGAGAGAATGAAAAAAACTGGCATGGAGATGAAGGTTATGCGGCGAATGAACTCTGTGTGAAATGACGTGAAAAGAAATGAACTAAAACTGCAAGTCTTAGAATAAAGTTGAAAGAAGGAATTTCTTATGAGGAAACATGAGAGAAAAATAGAACATGAGATGCTGAATGTCAAAGCGTAGCTTTCTACCTTGTGATTTGAGAACCCAATTTCCAAGATGATTTCACTTTCTATAGTGAAAGCTGTTAAAACAAGGATTTACGGGTTGTCATGTACAAATAGTACAATTCTATAAGCAATTGTAGTTTCCCAAGGAATTAAACGCAGCACTACAAAATCCCATCTCCTTTCTCAAAGAAAGAATGAGTGAAAGTAAGAGGAGAAAGTAGAAAGTTATATTAGGCACTAATTGTTACGGGTACAAGACATAAAACCTCTTTAATTTCTCAAGCATGTTCCGAGCTGGGCATATGCATACTACATGTAACTGAAGAGGTAATAAAAATTAAATATTTCCTGATTTATAACTGTGGGCTGGCTACTAAGCTTCGGAAGTAATAATACTAAACTAACACTAAATGTTCGTCTAGTCAATGGTGTATGTATTTAAGCTCGACTTGAAGATAGCTATGCAAATCAGCAGAGTCTACGGTGGAAACTAAAACTCATTTGGAAAGTGGGCAGTAGTTAAAAATAATTGGGTCGCGAGTGAAATTTAAATTGAATCTAATCTTTCTAGACTCCGAGTTTGAAGAGTTTTCTGAAGTGATTGTGTCTTCTCTTCAAACCAACTACCAGATATTATTAGACTAAGCCAGAATACACTTTTTCTCCCTTGTTTATAAATAGAAACTACACTGTATATAGAAAACACAACTATTAGTAATTTTAAACTACACTTAAAATATGCTATTGTTAGTTTCGAAGGATATTTGAGTCATTCGCTACCCAAAAATCAGCTGAGGAATTGTATTTCTAAGTTTTATCTGCTCAGATTCAACAAAAATATATACAAAAGAAATAATAAAAGGATCAAGTGTGACTTAACGAGACATTGTTAGTTCAGCCTTGTAGTGTCAAGCAATTTGATACTGGGAAACCAGGTAGGAAAAGGATATCGATTTTCACAGTTTTTGATTTGTGTCTTTAAGAATGGAAGGTCAACACAAAAATGTTAATGAATATTAATCTGGAAAATCTCTGAATGTCTTTTTGCAAAAGAAATTTTCTTGAGCAACCCCCGGGAGAATGCTAGGGAAGTTGAGGTACCTGAAGCTGAAGGTAAATAGCAATTTCATAAATACTAAACAAATATTTCATGTTCAAATGAGCCATATCAAAGTTTCGTTATTTACAATACCTATTCAATCCCTTCCGGGCGATGGTTATGGCTATACAAACAGAGTTATGACTATACGAGAATTTTATTCATAATTTTCTAAGTATATCTACGTCGTATTTTGGTAAAAGCCTGTTATTGTAGGAATGATTCAGGTCTAAAAGGTACCTACATAATTTTATTTGCTAGAAGCATGCTATTTGAATTTGATTTTGTTTGTCTAGCCTAGACAGAAAATTCATTTGCTATTAGCATTCCAGCAGACATAATTCTTTCTTTACCTATTACCTTCCTCCGTATGACAATCCTAACCTAAACATTATAATTTTCCCACATTCAGTAAAGACACGCAAACGTGTATTGTTAAGTTACTACTTAGTAGTATTGATTAGTATTGTTTTAGGAGTATAAAAGAGATATCCTCATAAATGTAGGTACTAAATAATGGATACAACACAAATGCCTGGGTGTGCATGCTGAGTTGTAAAATATATTGCAAGTCTGATGCAAATCGAAAGTTGCCAACAACGTAACGGAAGAAAAACACATGATAAATATTTCTACGCTTGAAAACTTTCATAACAGTCAACAAATAATTAAGTTCTAGAGTGTCAAGGAAAATAAAAGACAAGGAGGCGGAAATATGTTCGGGCCATAATGAAATGGGAGAGAACAAAGAGAGTTATTTGAATATTGGGCATAGCATTGATTACACATTTGCATTAATGCATATTAAGCATTCTTCCGTACAGGTACAACTTATGTGAGGTCAATACTGTACGGAGAACCAAATGGTGCAAATGGTAATGTGGAAATAATTTAGACGACTTTATTACATTTATATCAACAGAAAGCCGACGGTAGGTGGTCCGATTCGGGAACTATGCAATGAAAATAATAACAGCACCCAATACAACTAATATGCAATGCAGATAAAAGCTAGATTGTTCACATAATATCACATTTCGTTCTCTACTTAACAATAGTGGCACTAAATAATACTACGGGTTGATAGGTTGAAGGTTCTTTACTACTTAACTCACTAAATACAGACTCTACACATAAACGAAGACCAATTCCGAATCGCAGTAACAAAAGAAAGGCTTGCTACATACCGTCAAAACATCAGGCTATATAGTTATTAACTAATAACACAATAAACCTACCGAGTCAACATTCAACTCTTCTAAACAAGGCACAGACTGCCTACTTGCCGTTACTTACAGGTAGAAAATAAGCAGAGCTTTAACGGATTTAAGTTTTCTGACGTTCACCAAGAATAAATTGCACAAAATACGGAATAAACTAACCTTACCTCTTCCTTATAATACTATCATATTAATTATGCTCCCATTTTACGATTCAATACTTAAGTACCTAAGTTGCGTCGTCTATGCAGTTGCGATAAATTATTAGACCCCTGTACATAGTAAGTAAAGATAGGTCAATGCTCAATTATTTCAACAGTTTATTTATTTCCTGGGCTAACAGTAGTACATAATATGATACCAGCATCGGTACAGAGTTTTACGTAATGCTGTTACTGATTGCTGATGACATAAAATATTAGACTAGAGTCGATGGGTCACGTAATCATATGAAGCAAAACCTTCCTAATGAGAGAGTTCATTAGGAAGAAATTTTTCAAGGACATAATTCTGAGGTAGTTCGAATTTTCACTAAATAATCTGAAGAAGTGGAAACAAACGAGTTTACAACCAAATTGACAAAAATTATCAGAATATCGGTTTTATTTTGGCTGCAAGGGAGGCAATAATTTTTGGTTATATATAATATCTTTAATCATGCAACCAAAATCTCAGAGTAGACAGACAAAAAGGAGGATCTCAGAATAAGGTACCTGGAGCGACGGGAATAATCTTTGCCTTTGGCCATTATGAACCATCGCCTTTTAACTCTTGAGTCTTCAGACTAGTAACAGAGTTAGTTAAAGTTCTAACTAATAATATTACTTTTTCACAGAATAACGGTTTCTATATTTATATTTAATGAATTACATTTATTTCATCCACAACAATTTTCAGATTCATATGGTAAGACTAATTATTAATTTGGGCGTGATGATTACAGGCAGGGATTTGTAGTAAGAATTTATCTAAAGGCAATGTGAAGTGTTTTACATGCCATTTTAACTTCATAAGTATTAGTAACTCAGCAAACGCACACATGCTACTACTTAACTAACTTAATTGATAAAACTGTGTAAACATGTTTTTTAAAACTACTATTAAGTTTTAATGATAGATTTGAGTTACTATGAATTTTCAGTTGGCTCATTAAAATGGTCATTCTTCTAACTGGTCTGAAAAGTCCATTCCGGAAATTTGAGAGTAGAGATATTGTGCTAATTATGTTGTAAATCACTTGATAGCCAAATTTTGATATTGATCCTGATTGATTACCTGATTTGGAATGTTTAACTCCAGAATAGTGCAGTATGAAATGGGAAATGCATATTCTTGCACCGTGATAAGGTGCAGCAGGACTAATAATCACCCCTTTTGAAATCTTTGGTTTGCGTGTTGTTTCACAGATAAAATAGTACAGGCAGGAGTAAAGTAGGAGTAATTTCCTACATGGCAGTGCATTACATTCGTTTACAGGTAATTGTTTAAATTTGAATGCGTTGGTGGTAGTTGCGGTAAAAGCTATGGTGGTTCTGGTCAACGCTGATAAAGCTTGTTGCCGCAATTTTATGCTGCTGTGCATTACTCTGAAGCACTTAATATGACGAGGCAGTCAGCTAGTATGGCTACCCGTCACATTCCCTTCACATAAGGTAGAAATATTATGAGAGACTCTACGCACCATAAACGTTCCTACTCTATACGTATATTTACGTAGGTATTTAAAGTTTATGACGCTATAAAAAGAAATGTCGATTTAATATCAGCTTTAGCACAAAGCACAACACTTTTGCCAACACAAGACCTTGTCTTGGTTGATCGCTTCCCCAGTATACTTGGTCAACTCTAATATATATACTCAAATATCATATAGAGTTTGTGATGCTAGGCGAAGGGCCATTTTTGGAAGAGACATGTCAAATCCATGCGAAATTAAATGGGCCAAATTGGATGATGAAGAGTGACATAAATGTACCTATGTGATTTGCATATAAATGCACTGGAGCATATGAAGTCTGTGCAATGCTACATACACAGAAAAGATCGACACTGAGTTACGCAACCAAAACTGTTAAGTTAAGGTCGCCGTAAATACTTGACTTGAATCATACCTCCTAAAATTCATGACTTATGCCTACAAATATATTTTCCATACCCGCTGCTCAACTGTTTTCTTATTGCCAAAGTACTAAACTATCTTCGTTTAGACATACTGACTGAAATAAAGCAGCGCAAGGAAACATCATATAAATAACAGACAACTTGACATGGAACAGAAAAATATTAAAAATCTACAAAATATATCGTTATATAATAAATGCATGCTATTGAGTAACCTTTTCATTCTTCAACTAGGAAAGTATAACAATCGATTTATTCCCAGAGCAAAGCTTATATAAACCGCACCAAACGGTTCCAGAATGAGAGACATGAGTAACGCGAATGAACTGCATGAATGACTGAATGACCACTGACTGTAATCTGGAGTTAACTTTGAATGCATGTAAACACGATTCCTGTAAAGCTGCTTATTAACTAATATGTAAGTTGTATAGTTATATGTATCAAATTACGTAACTACTCCTACGTAGACATGATGCTGCACAGTGCAATTACCCTTACCAATTTTCAAATTTAGGTTAACTTCGTTTACTTTGACTCAACCAGAAATTGTAGAAAACAGAGAAGGTACTATTTGATAATGGGCCTAATTAATCCGTCTGCCCAGGTTACATTTTCAGTTAGTATGTCTTGAATGGAGTGTTGGATGCTTTTTAGTACATTTATCTGTGCTTTCTCAAATGTTAATAATGTTATTGCGCACAGAGTAACTGCGTTGAAAATAATATTCTGTAATGCTCATAACAAACATTGCATTACTTTCATGGATTCTGTCTATCTGGGAATGTTTCCTCCTCTTACAGTTGTTTGTTCTACTAACATTGTTTTTCATATCTGTCAATTAATTGCAGGAGGGCAATTTTAACTTTATGACACAAAAATTTGCTTTCTTTGCCAGCAATTACTACTAAAATGTTGGCCCTTGCTCAACTTCCGCTTATATACCAATATAAGTATTTATAGAAAGTAGTTCAGATTTGATACTTGTGTTCATTCAAATGATATACTGGACATTCAATAGTAAGGAGGTATGGGTAATAGTAATAAAGCTATAGATCTATTGACTCAGTTTATCCGAGTCCGGTTTGCCAAAACGGATGCCAAGAATAGTGAAAAGAGGATATTGTATAGAGTGAACGTATCTAAGCACAGCTGCAAAAATATAATATTTCATTGAACTTCCACATATGCACATTACACACATGACATGATGTTGTGTTGTTGCAAAACATTAAGCGGTTCAATGCCAAAATTTCTGCAACCCGGTACTCAGCAAGTGTGGAAAGATAGCACAGTACATTAATTAATAGTATAGTTCCATTTCGCACTCCAGTTGCCAATATTTTCTATATTGGGATAGGTTGCTTCAGTTTACCTTTGAAGGTTCGTTTGTGGAAAACGTCGCGATGCGACAAATTGCAGCATCGTTATGCATTAGGTAATAAGCAGAGAAGCATAGAACAGTTAGTAAAAAGTAGAGAAAAACTGTGTATATAGCCACGTTTGTCTTGAAGTTATATAAAGGGAGTTGTTTGCATGGGCTATGCCTCCGAGATTAAGATATAAAGAAAATCTAGCGAATGAATTCTTGTAGTTGCAATAAATTCCTAATTTTACCATCATTCAATCTTCAAAGAGAATCACTCATGTTGAAATTGAAACTTCAAAGAAACTATTTTATTTGGATGAAAATACTTGGTGAAGTAAGTCGCATTCGGCAGAGTGTAACAGACAGGGACAAACTCCTTTTCTCGAAATACTTGTACACATTCACACAGAAGTACAAGTACAGACAAAGCTATTCAACTTTATATATAGCTATTGAATTACAAAGACGGTGAAATTGCGATTTACGATACAGACTCACTCACTTTATTTGAGTGCCTAACTTTCTCACTGTGAATACTACTCCATATACACCGCGAATCTTTTGATTTACATGGCTCTTTCTTCCTTGTTTACCTAAAGATCCTATGTAGGCTAAGCATAGTATAAGAGAAAGAACAGGTCGTAAGAAGTTAAAAGCGTCGTATGATGTACAGTCGGAGTAACTACACACTCAGTTTAGGAATTTGCAATTAGTATTTATACAAATGGCTCGAGATGCTATCTTGAGAGGTTAAATTCCCCGTGGGAAGCTTGTTTGCTATGAAGCACCTCGTTACCGCTCTAATGATAAAATGAAACAGGGAAATGATTGTCAGCAAAGTTTTCCACTTGTGATTGCTTATTGCTATGTTCTTCTATGAATATAGTTATGTCCATTTCTATGGCTTTCCACATGCACTCATAAGTTTCCAGGCTGTCATTTGTTTATTTATTAATATCCTCAACCAGGTAAAGTTCCCCAACCCTTGTCTTGTTTGTTAAGCACACTTGACTTGAGTCAACTGCTTGCTTTCTCAAACTGGGTTAATTGCTCTTGTTCTGTTTTCTAGTAAGTGTACATACATGTAGTGCCTTACCAAACAAAAGGTTATTACAGAATGCCACTATATGCATCGACAAATTCAAACCACATTTATACACGCACGCACACATGTACTTTATTTTATCCCTGCACTATGCATACTCACGTAGGTATTTCAGCCACTCCACTAATTTCTCTTCTCCTCATTTGAATACCTTCAAAATATACAAATTCCAATTTGTTCCATAGAATTATTATCTAAAGAATTTACAAACATGAACATGAAACTGATATTACAAAATCCTCTGGTGTGATCTCGTGTCGACTGATCAACGGAACTACCACATATACAACTTTATTCAATGCTGTACAGGGCACTCTTACACAAAACAGGTTCAAAATTCTCTTTCCTCTATTCAATTTACTAAGTCACAATTGTTTCTACTTTATTAATGATTAGATTATAAATTGAATAGCCCAACTGTTCAAAGGCAGTGAGCGAAAATATATTTCCCACCCTACTTTTACTAATCATACAATAACACAATAAGCCTTTGCGAACCTAAACTTACTGAATACATAAGTGTGTCTATGTATTTCTTTAGCGATTCCTCTGAATTTTAAGCCTACTTTTTGCCATCAATTTTACACAGGTATATTTGTCGATATGTAGCTACAACTGATGTAACGCACTATAATTTAGATATAATTTATTTCCACAATAAGCTGTAGCTACATGAAGGCAGCATTTTGTTATGCTGCTTGTGTTTACGCAACGTAAACCCAGTGAAAAACACGCCAAGAATATAGTCTAACCCACATTACACCAAAGTTTTCTGGAGCTAAAGGAATACAGCCAACAAGCTTTCTTTTTATCCAAAGTTAAGCCTGGATAAATCAAATGCCTCGTAAACGAAGGAAATGGCCAATTCTAAACAATAACCGTAAAACAAACATGTGCGTACTTTTTTTATGAAAAGGAAACATTGAACATAATTGGAACTTAGTCAGTCACTTCACGTATACAAATGCAAAAGCCCTAACAAAACTTTGACTTTTATTTTTACTTTATTTCTACATTTTCCTACCATTACACCACACGCGCTGCACTTTTTTCCTGAATTACATGTATACTTCTATTAAAAAAAATAACCTACCGCACGAAACAATGCAATCCATAATAAATATTCCATGTAGATATGTCCTCTTTTTCAAACGGGGAGAGTACTAGTTGTTTAATTTTGGCTTGACCATACACAGTTAAATAACTCAGGATGAAGTAGCTGTAGTTAGTACATAAATAAGTTAAATTTTTACTTCAATGTGTTTACTCTTCAATCACTCGGTTGGAAATATGTCACGTACAAATCTTATCGATTTTAGTACGAACGAATATTTAAAATCTAGTGCATAGCTGCTTTCTTAGGTATATTGGATTAATACACAGTTAGTGAACAAACCTTGTTATACTACGTATAAAGTAATAAAATCACTCAATGGAAAATCCTTTTTCGTAATTTTGTGCTCTCCTAACTCAAATCGGTCATAATAATAGGATTACAAAGATTGTTATAGCATTCTCTATAGGAAAAAGAATTAAGGAATTACTATCATCTTGTAATCGGGTAAGTAGAACAAGGAAACAAAAGTATTTCTAATCCACTATAGTAGTAGAGATTAGAGGGACATTATATTAAGTATACGATTGTAAGTTAAATGGTAAGGACATGCTTTATAGGTGAGGAAATAAAAGTATAAATAGTGGACAGGGATGTGGATAGAATATGCGTAGGTGGGCTATAGAGATGAAGAGCAGGAAAGCATATCGGAATAATGGGAGTGATATAATGCAAGGTAGTAATGTTTAGAAAGGAGATTGCATGAAAGAAATACATCTGAGAAATGAGTTCAATGAAGCTAAAAGAGATTCGTGGAGACAGGACACATGAAAACGAATCGAACCGGAAGTGATTTGATTCGACAGAACAAATTATCTATCGATTCTTCAGTTAAAGTGAATATAGGGCCAAGTCGGGATGTGAGGACGAGGTAAGGAGAGTCAGAAGAAATTGCAAATGTTCGAGTCAAAGAAGCATGACGAAAGGTGATTGTTAGTAGTAAATGCGTACTTTCGTGTAAGCGTAGGCGATAACAACCCAAAGAATAAAGGGCTATTTTCCCTGGTACACATTTTAGATTTGGAATGGAAATTCAAGCTGATCGCGTCCGGGGCATTTATTTGTTCAGAGCGTAGAAGAAGATACGATTGGATCCAATGGCTAAAGCAAACCAAGTCAGGGAACAGACGGAAGAATTATATCGTCACGAATCGGAGATCAAAAGGAACACGCTGTCTTAGACAAGAGCAGAAGAATAAGGAGCAAATTCTAACGCCAAGACCAAAGTGAACTAACTGTAAATCCCAGTCAAGATTAAGATTCACAATGCCTTCTTTCTCTCATATAAATTATAGCTGTTAGCCTTACAAAGAATCCTTCCTTCAACAAATGCATCTTCTATAAATGAATATCCCCCTCCCCCGAGTATTACCTAAGTGAGAAAAAATATTTTTCAATGTACCTGCTTCCTGCAAGATGCATTACCACTTTCCACTCACAGAAGTTATATCTCTTATACTACATACTAAAGAATTCGGGAACAATAAATATATTTTATTCATCAAATACCTATCTATTCAATTTCATTTCATTGTAATACATCACAAAGACATTACTCAAGATAATACTCTTCTACTAACGTTTACATGGCATATTGTAGACACCATGTCACTAACATACCAAATAGGGTGCCTACAGCTATTAAAACTAAATTTTTAGGAACATAAATACTTAACAGACACCCTGAGCCCCACAACCGGTCAATACCTGTGATTTCATCTCAAGCTAAATACAATTTTTTCAAAATCATCATTGATGGTAGGTAATAAATATTCTGGTCCAAACTTATAAAAACTTATAAGGATGAACGAAAAGAAAAAGTAAATCTCAATAGGAGGACAACATTGAGTAACTGTTTACTGTTTAAACACTTGTTTATTGACATAAAATTTTATCCTTTCCATTTAAAAATTTTAACATGCTTTAGGAGCTAATATCAATTATATTATAGTCACGATCGCAAAAACCTGATACAGAGATTTGAATGGTGCCTGATTTTTCAATTAACAATACAAGGAAATGTATGCAACCCTCACACAAAAGCTACTCTCTTACTCATCAGCGTGATCGTGATTTGACAGGACAGTCACAGTAATCAGGTATAGGTCGATCGCGTTCCGCACATTTATCACTACATTCTAAGCTTTGCGCAAGCTGATGAAACCCTACTATGAGGAGGACGAGAATGACGATGACTACAAAAAAAGAGCACCACCAGGCGATCTTCCAGTTTCTTTCCTGAAAGTTCCTTTGGACGTTCCCCTGATAGTTCCCCGGGTAGTGTCCCAGCTCGTCTTCGGAACCTTGCTGTGGAGGCCCTAAGGCGGTGGGATCGCCTTCGACTGTACCTTGCTGTGGAGGCCCTTCGACGATGGGATTGGTTGGTGCTGGTTGAGCTAAATTATTTCCTGGATATGGCTGAGGATAAGCGTACTGGCCTCCGCATTGTTGTTGAGCATACATTTTTTGTAATTTAAGTTGAAATTAATAGTGAAGTGTCTTTTGCTAATCTTGCTTGAGCACTTTTCTAAATATTTTATGCCACTTTTTTACGATGTCTCAGGTTCAAAATATTTTTATTTTCGAAAAACTAATCAACTCAAGGACAATGTGGCTGTATTGTTTATATGTTTTTAACCATAAACCTTGCCCGTGGCAAATCTCTACGGGAACTCGCCAATGACGTCACTGCCAATAAGTTGTAACTTGTGACCTTATGCATTATCACCCAATTTAGCATAATATGACCCGTTTTAGTCAA
>JABASH010003725.1:0-15760 GCA_019776445.1 Tomocerus maximus | reverse complement strand
ATATTATTTCAGCAACTGCTTAAAGAAACCGAGAGAAACAGGAATAATATATTATTATTTACTTTGATTTAGCATTTGTATTATGTAGGTATATATAGGAAAACAGTAATAAGCCATAATGATAATGATGCTAAATACATTGGTACATTTCTTATCGTATTTAGTAGTAGCAAAAAGAACAGCTCAGCACAGAAAGTAGGAAACCACTTTGAGAAATGACACTTTTCGACTAGGATAAGTTTTCTTCTACTCTGTCCGTCTGTTTTAGTTTTTCCTGGAATATTTTTCAGTCATGTTTTGTTTATTTGGGATTCGTCCATTGAATCTGCGGCAATAAGTGCTCAGATTGACATACTATTTAGTGTATGACTACGACCTACTTACTACATGATGCATTAAGTAGGCTGTGTTTTGTAGTTTAAGAAATTAGATGGTATTTTTCGGATACATTCTTCGTCAATTTCCCAACAATTAGTAAGGTACGTAAGATGAATAGCCAGCTGCATGCGTTGCAGCCAGTCGGCCCAGAAGTCAGTAAGAGACATCCGTCTTTGAATTATATACTCCTATCGAAATAATTTGTAAGTATGTCTGTATGTACATACAATAGAAAATTTAACTCGTTCTCTGGCCAAGGCGTGCCCCACCCACCCACACTCGACCTTCCCTATCTAAAGGAGTAGGTAGGGAGAAATAGTCTTAGTAGATTGACACGAAACAACGGCACAACACCCACGACTCTTGTAGTACCTATTAACATAATTAGGAAGTTCTCAGTTGATTTATTAGTACCGGTAGTTAATTTTGATTAGAGGCGTTTGTACGGATCCCGCAGGTCACTCACTCTCGGACTATTGAGTCGTTGGAGATGAGTTCCGAGCTCTTTGGACTTTGGTTTTCTTGAGGATGAGGACGTTGAGGGGGTCGTCTGCAAAAATCGGGTGCTCCTCGGGGTCGTGAACGAATTCGTGATGGTGGGTGGGCAAATGCCCGTTCTTGACAATGTCCTCTTTCTCACTGGCACTGAAATCTTGGACGGGGAAGCCGGTGCGGATGAGTTCCTTCAGGTTCGCCCACGCCTTCCTTCCGGCCACACTTTTGGCGTGGTGGATGAGGCGGCTCTCTTCGCGGGAGCCACTTAGCCCATACCGTACGGAAATCATCGAGCCGGACATGGGGATTTTCAGATGTATCACTTGACTCTCTGCAGACTGATCATGGACGGTCACATTCACTTGGCCCCCGAGACGCTTCAGCTCGGCCAAGTCATCCGACGCCTTCCACAGCTCTTTCTTCGCAAAATGGAAAACATCTTGGGTGGGGGAATGGGAGACGTAACGCAGAAATTCACTACCGTTCAAAATCTGAGTGAAGACGTCACGATAAATTCGGTTAGAGGTACAAAATGGACAAGAGATCATCGCCTTCCCCTCCGCCGTCCGACTCAGCAGGATGTTCTTCCCGAGCGGCGGCTCAATTTGGGATATCAAGGCAGCGGGGTTCGGCACCAGCGTCGACTTGGTGACGACACTCTTAGGGATCGTTGCCAGCATCGGCAACTCGAATGTCTTCTCCGACACTCGGCTCTCCAAACCAGAAATGACTAGATCTCGAGTTCCTCTCGTCACCCCCACATCACGAGGAAATAGTTGCGGAGACATCGACTCCAAATTGTAGCCCAAATGTCGAAGCCAACTCCGATGGTCTGTTCCAAAAATTATTATCAATTCAATTCATGGCATTCACAAACATCGAATTACAAGTGCCTACTACTTACAAGGGAAAATTTTAGATCAATAAAAAACTACTTTTCTAAAGCTAGAAATTTTATTTACATTTTATTTTGACAGCAATTTTTCAGTTTTTTCCGGTTTTTAAACGATTTTTAAACAATTTTAAACGATAATGATTTTTGCAGACGATTTTGGTCGTTTTTGGACTCACCACAACGGAAATACCCAGAAAAATGGACTACGGTGTGGTTGTTCGAGCATCATCCAAAATGTTTCCCTTGTTAGCTGGTGTATAAAATAGTAGTAAAACAAAAACTGACCGAAAGTGGGAGTGGCATCAGGGAGGTTGATGGGATCGTTGGCGTTGAGGCGGTACAAATGAATCTTGTCCGGTGTCTCCAGTCGAGTCAACACATGTTCCCAGTCCGAAGTGAGAAATTGACCTATTAAAGGGTCGTACACCCGTTTCTCTTTCATGTGAATCAAGGATGTCACCTGGAAAATAGACGAGATGTCATGTCGCCATTAATTAATTGCCCACAGATAGTGTCCTTAGTATATCCGAAGAGACTCACTCAGACGGATTCCCTATAATTTAACTGCCATAAACTAGTCGGTTGTATATAAGACAAGTCTAAGGCCACCGTTAGTTAGCCTTTTGTAGGAGCAGAGAGTTTCTAATCTAGTCTTTTGCTCTGTTGGGGATATTTGGTCGGAGGAAGCAAAGCAGTTACCGTGTAATCCTAATCTTTCCACTCATCTCACCCAAACCAAACTAAAGCAACTAAACTAAATCGAGTAACTTTCCGTGGAGAAATGAAAGTAAAGATCATCTATCCTACACTTTCACTGCACAAACTAAAATAAAAGACTACACTTGATACTTATCACAACCTCCTCCGCTCCGCTACTATCATTTTTCCAGACTACTTTTCCAGCATTCCAACTTCGGTCTCTCTATCTCTAGTTGTCCTACATCACTAATATAGCACTGCATATATTTATATCTATACTATTATATATAATATATACTGCTTATAATGTAAGTATTTAAGTACATGAGTAACTAACTATCTGATGCTACATGATAGAAGGCAGAGATAAAAAAGGAATGTAGGTCTGAGAAAAAGGATACCCCAACTAAATACTCCTCCTAAATACCCCGGACGTGTATATAGAAACAATTTAATATATTGTAGATACAATGGTGGGACTAGTGCTACTACTTATTTAGTTCTATCTGTGTCTGTGTGCGGAGGCCGTAAATGTGAGGAGGAGAAAAAGTTGGGCATTATGTAATGTAGAGCATTCTGTCAAAGTATAAAAGTAAAAGAATAGATCAGATTAGCCAGGAGAGTTATGTTAATGGTTGCGGCAAGTGTAAGTCTGGTGAAAGAAATGCCCGCCGTGTATCTCTCTAAGTGACTGAGTTGTGGGACTGTGGGGAGCGGAGTTCATTCTTAGTTTTAGGTTAATTCTTTGATGAAAAGTGTGAAGAGTTGTTTGTGTACCTTATCGAGGACTCCTCCGCAGTAATCAATGGGCAGGTAAAAATACGGCTCCGAGTCGTAGACAATATGACCATAGGGACTTCGCGAGAGTTCGCGCACGACCTGTCCATATTGGTTGAAAATGAGAATTGGCGTTCCACAATGATCACTAGCGACGTAATACTTTTGGTTGCGGTTCACTTGGAAGAAAATCAGTCTTTGTGCTTCGTCGTAGACTAAATGAAGAAGTCGGTTCTCTCTGGGGCTGTAAATGTGAGTGACGACAGTCGGATGGCTCACATCTCCGTAGAAGAATTGCGTAGTGTTCCCATGGTTGTCTTTGCGGGCAACCAACCGAGACTCGTGGTCGTAGAAGTACTCCACGTCGAAACGCCCTCGTTTCCACGCTCTCTTCAAATGGCCAAGAGAGTTGTAAGTAAAGAATTCCTCACGGGCATTTTGAGTCACCCGCCCCACGGCGTCGTATTTGTAGCTCCCATCCCCGAACCGAACTATCCGGTCTTGCTGACTGTGCTCCAGAGCAATCGCGTTCCCCCGATACGTCAGACTTTTTAGATTTCCGTTCGGGTCGTACTCGAATCTCCACGGCTCCGCCGAATCCACCGCCGTCAATTGACCATCCAAGTCGTACGTGAAATTCTTCAAAGGAGCGTAGCCGATGTTCTTGGTATTCAGACGCATTTGCTGCAGCTGGTGGGAATCCGGGTAGTATGTGAACTCCAGGCGGAACACTTCCATCGCCTGGATCATCAGGGAATACATGAGAGGCTGACCGAAACCATCCCGCACTCTGGAGAAAATGGCAATCCCGTCAAAGATGGACGTTTCGTTTGGCACATTTTGTCCGATTCGGAACGCACCCAGACTTTCTAGACTTCCCGTCTTTGCATTGTAGCCCAGAGGAAAGTCAGGGAGTATGTTCCCACCGATTCTCGTTTTCATCAGAATCGGACGGAAATTAGAGTCGTAGTCGTAGACAAACTTGGCAGCGGAAAGTCCAGACTTGGAGCCAAAGTCCTGTTTCTCCTGCACAACTTTCGTGAGGCCATTGAGCCAGAGATGAGTCGTCGATTCGAACTTTCCTTCCGACAAAGAAATTGTTGCCACTTTCGGTTTGTACTTGTAGCTGATTTTCCCTTCGCTGTAAAGCAAATGGGCGGGTCTCTTCAGAAAGTCATAGTCGTAGTAAAGGCGTCCAGCCTCAGACGGGAGCCAGACGCTTTCGACGAGTCCGTAGCAGTTGAAGTACTTGACGAAGGCATTCTTGGCGGAAGTGTATCCAGGAGGTTGGTACACCAATTTTGTGAATCCGATGGAATACTGGTAGGTAAAAGTATGTTTTGTGTTTTTGGGAGTTTCGACGCTCTTGAGTCCTCCATGGATATCGTAAGCAAAAGAATAAGCCCGTCCTGACTTGAGCGATATTTTGGAGGGTTGTCCATACTCGTTGTAGTTGATAGTGCGGACAAGAAGTCCATCGACACCTTTTAATTCCGTAGCGAAGCCATTTCGTCCGTAGGTGACTTGAAGGCCGCGTCTGTCGCCCCACTTCCAATTCTCAATTCGGTTGAATCTGTCGTAAGTTATGTTCATGGGAAATCTGTAGTCGTTGCTGGAGTCGGGAATGAAGTACAAAGGAAGGCCCGTGTTGTCGTACTGGATGGAAAATATAGATTCTCGGTCTCTGTTGTAAATCACTTCGCGAGACAGAGACTGATCAAATTCCAGAGTCAAAATCCGACTGTCGTTCACCCAGATTTGTCTATCGAGAATCCTCTCGGGTCGCATCATGTCTCCCAACAGTCCATATTTCCACTCGTGTTTGTTTTCCCGGGCATCTGCCAACTCAGACTCACTCATGTATTGCACAGACGGTCCCCGCATCAAATTTCCTTCAACAGGCATCGGAGGCATCCCGTCCTTCAGCAACGGGTAGACTCCCCATGAAACTCCGACGATCTTAGCCCCGTTGTCCGTCCGCAGACTGTAACTCAAATTGTTGATGTCGGTGATAAGATTTCGTTCTTTGAGAATAACGTTCTCAGCAGTGACCCTACTCACAGACACCGAGTCGCTCTCTTCACTCCGAAGGATTGTAAACCGAGTTGTTCCCGCCGGATGTGCTTGAGACGAGTCCGAGACTCTTACTTGGATGGCAGGTCCTACCAGCTCATATTCAAAATTGGTGATGATCCCAGTTTCGTCGATAACACGTCTCACTCGTCCGAAGTGATTGTAAGAATAAAGAGCGCTGAGACCCGTAGCGGTGGTCTTGGCGAGAAGGAGTCCGTCTTCGGAGTATTCGAGACGGATCTCGGAGTTCTCCATCTCTTGGAAATGTACAAGCCGTCCTAAGTGATTGATTTTCAAACTGCACTTCTTTCCTTGAGTGTTTTCGATGGTTGAAACAAGTGAGCTGTAGTCTCGCAAGAAGAGGATCTTGTTCTCGGCACTGTCACTGATCTTGGATAGTTTTCCATAACTCGTGTTTTTGGAGTAGAGGAACGAGTAGAGCGTCTTTCCGGATTTGAGGTCTTTGGTGAGGATGTGCTGCCCGTAGCGATTGAAGATGTATATTTCTCCGGTGGCAGGGAAAATGACTTCGTAGTCACCGTTGATGTTCTGCACGGGAATGAAGTGGGACACTTGTTTCAGTTCCAAATTGGCCTGGTCGGCGACATAAATAGTTCCGTCAGCCCCGATGGTGAGAGCGGACACGAAGCGTGCGTCTAAATTATTTCCGTGTCTCTCGCCCGTCTCATTCTGGCCATAAGGCGGGACTTTGTCCGTAATGACGAGCTGAGACTCTCCTTCACGCTTCACAGTCAACAGATTCGAGTCTTCCGTGATGAAGTAGAGTTGTCCTTTCGGGCTGAATGCCAAGTCGAGGATGGGTCGCACGACCCGCTCCCCACCACTATCACATTTCAAAACACGCTCCACTTGATTGTCCTCCGTTATTTGAAACAAAATCCCCTCGTCAATAAACAGCAGCTTATTCTCCACCAAGTTCAGAGCCAAATTACTGGGCCAATGGAGTTGGACTTTTGTGACGTCTTCCCGCAGCACACGGCATGACTCGAAATCCGCTGTCTTCACCAAACTCAATCGGGCTGCTCGGTGATTGTGATTTCCAACGACCGTCTGAATTATTCCCTGTCCATCTACAAAACGAATATTCGGACCGTCCGCGATATAAATTGCTCCACCACTCGTAACTGCCAGGCCTTTCGGATGACTCAGCTTTGCCAGTTTGGCTGGGAAACCATCCCCGCAATTTTCTGGATCGCCTGGCACACATTTCAGCCCGGAGCCAACGACGGGTGACCAATTCACACGGGGGTCTTCGATTTCTTCCATCGACGTCACTCGCAAAACCTGCCAATTCCATTCAAACCAATAAGCGACTCCCAATTTACATCCGATATTTTACTACGGCCTGCCTATTCAATCCTTTCATCACCCGCCACTATATCTCTCCGACTAGAATCTCTATCACTTACCCGCACTCCTTTGTCCTCTCTCTATATGGGCACAGACACATAATATACTCACATGCAAGAAGACACTTAGCCACAAGACGACTTTTCTATTTTCATTGTCCTCAAGGGAGAAATTCACTCAATGAGCTCACCTGATATTTTTCTGGGTCAGAGATGTACAGATGTCCGTCTGCTGGAGAAATCGTCATGTAGTACTCATGAGACACTTTGGTCGCACTGCGCAAAACACAAATACACACAAACATAAATACCAAACATTTAAATACCTATGCACAATAAATAAAATGCCTGCAGTGTAAAAGAAATTCTTCCAGTTAACCCTATTTAGGTTACCTAGTATTGGAGCATGTAGGGTCAGGTAGGGAATATTTTCCCTACTTCATTATTTCTACAAAAATGCTCTTAATCGCTTTCAATTGTAATTTATTAAGTTCAAATATTATTTAGGCACGTATTTATAAGGGGCGATGTGTGGAGGGGCAGAACCCTACCCCCAAATTCAAGAAAAGGAGGAATTTTTTCAAAACGGAAGTTAATTAACCTATACTGGAATATTTAGACTTGGATTCTCAAAGATTCATACAAGGTTTCTTGGATATGACTTGGAGGTCATGTTCAACTCCTTCCCAAGTCGCCACCCTTGTGGGGTAGGGGGAATGTATTCATGTATAGATCTTACCGCCTTACAAAACTACATCATTTCCTACCCACCCCTACATCCCTGTAAGGATACATTGGCGTATTACACCTAAAAGTTTCAATTTTCCCTCAATCCGTCCTTAAGGTGTTGTGGAGCCTGGTTGGAAATGACGTAGTTTGGCTGGGGATGTCGATATTGATACAAATTCGGCAAAATCATATTTTGCCTCTAACCCACTAGCGGTGTGTAACCTTATCTTCAGGTCATATCTGAAGAAACAACAGTACCTACTTTACTCGTCGGATTCGAATACTCAAGATAAAAGGGCTCCGCCTCAACTCCAATAGAGATTAAGATTCAGGTCGAATACCGATATTTTTATTAAAAAAAATATTTGAAACCAAATGAGTGGTATGAAATTTGAAATTTTAAGTTATTGGGACAAAATCATGAAAGGACGGAATCAGCGGATGACGTCAAGGCGTGACAATAAGTCGACCGTAGGGCATATTTACCCTACCTAACCTGAATAGGGTTAAAGTGGAATCCTTTTACCAAGAGCTGTAGGAAAAACAACCATTTATTCTGATTACAGAAAATGATGTTGCAGTAAAGTGGGAAGATCGTAGGGGGTACGTATAGGATCGCACATTTACTCTGTGCCAGAACCCACGCATATTTATATTTACTGTGAGAGAGATCAGAATGAAACTGTTGCTGAAGGGGAAAGTAAACCCAAGAGAAAGTCAAATGTACGAACAGCGACATCACACACTGTATTTCGTATATAAATAGCAATCACAGCTCTTAAGGCAACGTATACACAAAATACAAATAAATACTGACTGACTGAGCTCCTGACGCGGAAAAAGTGTATAAAAACATAAACAACATTTCTCGACACAGACGATGAAAAGGGAAAGCCGCTTTCCCAAAAATTTAAAGATTAGCCATTGGACAAGAAATCCCTGGACAATCTCATTTGGCGAACCGGGGGGAATTATACATATACTTACGTTGAGACTGTTCAGAATCTTGAGTAATAATAATGTCGTTCACCTCTACTAAAAATGGCCCAGACCTTCGAAAAAGATCCCTTTAGGTCAGCGGTCATTTTGCAAAAAAATCCACAGAAAATACGTATTTCCAGTAAAACCTCCAGGGTACGCAGACATTTATAGCCCGGGTGTCTATGACCCGCCTTGAGGATGCTACTTATTAGGTAGTATACTATATGGTAGTAATGGATAAAAATAGAAGCGGGTGAGGCGTAAAGTAAATGAATGTAATGTGACGTGAAAGTAAGGAACAGGCGGAGGGAGAGAAGTCGTAGATCCGAGTTGGTCAGCCGAGACAGGAGGAGAGAGCGGGATTTGGATGGGCGGAGGCGGCGAGAGGAGACGACAGGTTTAGTTATTAGGTGGAGGGGAGGGAAGATTTACCTGAGCTGGAGGATCGTGTAGATTCGGTTATTAGGAGTGATGCGACGGATGAGGTTGAAGTCGCCGACGTAGAGACTGCCATCAGGCCCCGTGGTGAGAGTGATAGGAGACAGGAGGAGGTCCTCGCAAGGCTCGCAGAGCAGGGACCGCTGTTGGCCTCTCTTCCCCATGACCGTGGTCACAAGGCGTGGGAGTTCCTTCAGATGCACCTCCGACCCGTCGCCCTTCTGCAGAATCCCCTCGTGGAAATTGTAGTGGTGATGGATGTCTAAATTCCACCCGCCGACGTCCGCGATGTCCACATCGAATCCCTTGAGGGTCACCGTCCTTGTCGTCCAAATGGGCTTCACACAGGAGCTGTACTCGTATCCGATGGCGACGCGGGCGGAGGCCAGGCCGTACACTTTCTGTTGGTACACGTTCCTTTTCTTCCACCCAAATGTGTACGTGATGTTCGGGTCTGCTTCAAACGTCTTCTCGTACAGCTCGCCTTCAATCGTGATTTTCAGGTGGACGAGAGCCAGACCTTCTGGAATCTGAGCTCCAGTCAATTGCATCAGAATCGTTGCCAAGTAGCCAGGAGATTGACTGCTGTGGTACAGCAAATACACATCCGACCCCGGGATCACGATGCTTTCTTGAAGAATCTGTCATTGAGAATCAATAGTACACTCGTTAACTAAATCAGTGTCAACGGCCGGAGATATCCAGCAGAGATATGATTTCCTTCTGGATACTATTAGTTTCAATGTACTCCCGTCTGCCCATCCACAAACATAAACAATAATACTTTATGGGTATTTGATTTTCTGACAAGCAAAAAAGGAGGATCCAACATGCTCACTCACAACAATAGGTCTAAGTCACCGTTGGGATTTATTATGCCTTATTAGACTAATAGCGTAGGCTGGACCTGTAGCCTCCTGTAGCACTTGATTACATTCTACAGAAAAATAAACGGATTTTAATTATTTGCATAATGTGAATTATGCAAATAATCAAAGTACAGGTTCGGCCTACGCTATTAATCTAACAATAGAGCATAAAGCCCTCAGCACTTGGACCTGGTGTTGTGAGCATGTCTGGAGGATTTTATACACAATATTTGTTTGTCCTTTTCGGTGCATGAATTCTAATCATTTATAAGAAAGAAATCCTGTTCCGAGCTAAGAGATATTCATTGCCGCGTCTACGGAAGAACAACCGGATTAGTGTCTGCTGCATGTAACATAGTTTCGTAGGTTAGTATTCGAATGCACCGTCTACATGGTTGAGTGAGATATATAGAGGACATATAGATATTTATATATATAATGCATACAGATATATATGATGGCGACAGAGACAAACAGGAGTGAAATTTAAGTTTGTGATTAAAGTTTGAGAGGTGAGCGGGCAAGAGTAAAAGGGAGCATTTGCATGGAAGGAAGTCTTTTTGGAGAGTAAGCTGTTGGAAATGGTGAAAGTTGGTGTAAGTTATTTCCCTGAGAATATCTTTCTAATGTTACATTGCTTTGGATTAGGTCCCAATGCTTTACTATGCGAAAAATAACACAAGGGAATTGGGAAACATTATTATTGTTCTTCTGTCGGCGGTGGAGTAGGGAAGGTAAGGGAAAGACGGGAAAAATAAGGAACTAGGCAGCGAGGTGTGTTGGTTCTGACAAATCGCAAGTCTAGTTGAGTGCCTGCTCTTATTTGTCATGTTCCGTCCTGGTTTTCAGCGAAATTTGCGTGTCACACTCAAACTCAAACTAACACCGTGACGAAAGTTGGCCAAGTAAAACTTTTACTGTTCATACGGAAAGATTAACTTGGTCCTCTATCTATGGCCGCTAAGTAAGCAAAGAGAGTAAAGAAAGAATAAGAAGACTCGGCGGGTGAAAGCGTCCTCTCCTAAATGTAACATTACACAAGGTAACGTAGCGTAACATATTATGGAATATTGTAGCATCCACCACTACTCCTAGCTATTATGTACTCCTGTGCCTGTATATACACTGTATATACATATTCCTATTCATAAGGGCGATTAGGATGCTCAAGTAATGGTGAAAGCGTCGTCGAATGGTCTTAGAGGCATAATAGGATATCTACTCCTTCGAATGCAACGTTTTTTTGGTTGAGTTCCTGCTGGATTTGGCTGGAGTCGGGAGCGACCCAATTTCCCTTATCAAAATCCCGACTAACCAACATAATATGTATGTAAGCACAAAGTTATGTCTTCCTCGAACTTTTCATGTAAATTTCACTAACACCTTTATTACACGCGGTAGCTATTTCTCCTCCTGAAATTGAAACTTTTCTCACGGACTGGCCTACTATTATTAAAACTCCCCCTGTAATTTATGAACTTGGAAGGCAGGTAAGTACCTAAATATCCAAAGTATTACTATTATGGACCATTACTGCCCGTTTATGGAGACGCTGACACTTAAACGGCACTGAGAACCTATCCTGAACAAGACAATCTTCGAGTCATTAGTTTTCCATTGAAAATGGCGTCATAATTTTCAATTTTAGGCTTATTAACTATTAGACTATTAAGAAGGGTTAATATCACAATTAGAACAAGTCGCACTCATTCTGGAAATGGGACTTGCCTGAGTTTCTCCAAAAATAAGAGTTTTCTCCGGACTGGCTCCTACCATCCCAGGCAACCAGGAAGACATCACGATCGGTTGGAGAAGTTCAAGGTTGTGCTGGAGACATGGAGGCTGGCTCGTTTGTCTGCTGTCCTCTGGACTCAGGTCTCGGTGATTCGATCTCGCCCCCGGCTCCACGTACATGATAACAGGTGGGTCCAGGACCACGATCTCATTCCATGGCACGAACACCGTCCTCGTCAACGGTCGGAAGGGACTTCGCTGGAACTGAAGAGTCACCGAACCACCGCCGTTGACCAGGACGTCGAACCTATGATGGCAAGTAGGAAAGGACTTTAGAAATAGAAAAAGTATTTGTGGAGCTACAACTTTATGTGTTTAGAGTAGAAGAGTGTGGTACATTACACTAAAGTGGGCTATTTCCATGAAAATTAAAGTTTTTGTTGCAGAAGAGTAATTGTTCATTAACAGAGATCATTGTACATGGTTCCAATATTATTAGGTAATTATAATTGTATTTGGGTTGCAAGTATTGCATATTTCATACCATCCGCCTTTCCTGGTGAGAGTGAATCCGAAGCGGGAACTTGATTGCACACTGACCCGAATGCCGACAATGCCCAGCCCATCGGATGAAAGGACTTGACCGCGGATGACAGACACTCTCCTGTAAAAGACCCATGGGAATCCCCACAGAGAAGAAAATTGGTGTCTCCGTTTTACCACGAATCAGTAGACGCTTTATTTGCTAACAAGTGATGTAGTAAGAGAAGATTGAAAGGAGGTAGAGAGAGAAATGGCTTGGCATGTCTCAAGAAGTGATTGTTCAATTTCTCGAATCAACTCGATATTATTTATATATAATGCTCATCAAATGGATGATCTGATTTTATAATCTTTACAATTTATCTTTTTAATTAGAGAAAAATCTACTGTTGAAAACACAAGGAATGGTACGGACAAACATGCGGAGAAGGAGAGGTCAGTTTACACAAAGACAGGGACACAAAGGGTCGTGAGTTCGGGGCGGGTGTCGGGTACTGTGATTGGGAGGCGCATAGGCCAGGCCGGGATGTTTCCCATCTTTCCTCAGTTTAGGTCAGAGCCCAAAGTCAAAAAGCGAAAATACATACAAAATAGAAAGTAGGTAAGCAAACGTTTTTTAAATCTTGAAAGTTAGGAAAATTGTTGCATTGGTTTAGAGAATTGTTAATCTTGCTTTAAGTGAAATGATGATTTAATGTTATTGAATGTTAAAAAAGTTTTTTGTACGCTCACAGTATTAAAAGGAGCCAAAACATTATCAGCAATAAGCAAGCAATTTTTAATTTATTTAAAGATTTGAATTTGTATCAAGTTTATAAAGTGACAGTTCACTAGTGTATGTTGCGTAATAACGTAAAAGATGATTAGCATAATACGTCCGCTGCTTTTTCAGAACAAAGTGAACCCAAAATTGAGAAAACGGGAGAGGCTATGTGAAATGATGTAAGAAGCAACGATGACTGGACTTACCGAGGCTCGAAAGAGTTCCAAAATTGACTATTTTCGGACACAGGGGAAAGTGAGTGAGTTGTGATCAGATCAGAAACAAATAAACAACGCCAAATTAGTTGCAGATCAGTCACACAATTCCGTCGGTTCGGTTTTTACGGTTTTATATTTTAGTATTGCCAGATATATTTTAAGTAGTAATTAATTTAATTCGGTTGTTTCATTTTCCCCATTTAACAGAATATTGCCAATCACGATTCATGATTTGTATCATCATCAGGCAAGTTAGTATAGTATGTGTGGATTCAGACAGCCAACAATGAAAACGTCATACATAATATACCACAGTTGTATATTGCGTGGAAGCAATCAAACAAAAGTATTTAAACCATAAAATTATCAAAGGTTGTAAGAATAGGAGAAAGTATAAATTTGTGTGCAATTCAGTCGGGTGAGATCAAAGTACTCATCATCAGGTACATTAATAATAGTAGGAGTGGTCATTAAATCCGATGTTAGAAATTAAATGAGAAGGGCAGGTGAGAATGTCAAGTCAATAATAAAAGTGAATTAATTAATCATTCATTCATTCGTGATGTGCGTGAGTAGTGCGACGGAGCGAGGAAACCAAACCGAACCGAAAGTCAAATGTGAAAGCAAGGAAGGAGCCGAGTGAGAAAGAGACAGATAGTTCAAGACGACACACGGTCAGAGAGAATAACACAACATTTTGTCATCCGGCACATCGGTTATCGGTACAGATGGAGAACAGGACACATATATATACAACACACAAAATACAAACTTGCTCAGACAAAATCGGGGTTCGCTTTTCCTAATCCACAACTCCCTATTACATCTAAATTCCTAACTTTACTTACACCTCAACGTTTACACTTATTCTCAGATTACCTACTCCCTCAGTTAAATAAGAAATTTTTGGAAAATAATGTCACTTTTCAATTTATATCATTCGTTGGGGTAATGTCTTTTTCATCCAAGATTCAACAATAAACTGAACTCATTAAACTGAACTCATTCCAATTTAAAACAAATTCAAACCCCAGACCCGTTTCGGGGTTCATTACATTTATTATACTGGTCGAATAAATTAATGAAATCCAACTACTGCGTGTAATATACGAGCTCAAAATATTCTTAAACATAGTAAAAATTTTGTTGTTTAATGTAATTTATTTGGATTGAGTCAAATATTTTAGGGATAGAGAGACAGCTCGACGCAAATGGGCCAAATGGTGACTACACATTTCAGATATTTTATTAATAATTATTTTTTTTCGGCATAAGTACAAAAATTAGTGAGTATATTTGGGATGTTACTAAGATTTGTCGATGAACTGGAAGAAAGCCAAGAGTGAAAGTTAATTTGAATGAGTAGAGGTTGGGGAGATAGAATGTTAATTAAAGTTGTAACTAGGCGTTAGCAATTGAGACAATTGGAATTTTGTCTGGAGAGATGTGATTGGTCTGTCTAGGAGGAAAATATCGCTGAATCTATCTGTAAGTGTATCTGAGGAAAGGTCATTGCGAGGCCTGAAGATGTAGAGGGTAGACATATACTAATTACTATAGTTGTCGTAGAATGTTCGTTAAATGCGGTAATTGGTGATGGTAAGTGGGGTAAGAGTACATAGAATAGACGACTACTACGTATAAGTACGGATACAGTGAACGAATAGACAAGTGAACGAGGTAAATAGTAGAGGAACGAAATCAGAGTATATAGCTAGCTACTGTTATTGTGAGAGTAATGCAACGCAATCGGTCGTGGAAAGTAATTTAAGTGGCTAAATGAGAGTCGACTGAAGTCTAAAGTAGAATTGAGTAGAACAGAGATACCATTGTTAATAGCCAACAGATAGAGATCAACGGTTAGATAGACAGACATCGAGACGAGAAAGACAGTTAGCAGTGTGCATTACCTTTCCGAGTACTCATCTTTCTGAGCATAGCTCTGCACGCTATTCTCTTCTATGAGGAACTTGACCCGCTGGAAAAATGACGATGTCACCGAAGGAGGCTGTTTACGCAGTAACACCTCCACCGGGTCGTTCGCCGCCATGCACATCAAATGCTCCCGACAATGACCATTCTCGCAGCACTCGCTGTCCAAACAGTCCGTCATCCCATCTAGCACCCAAAAATCAATTCATTATTTCATAAATTATTACTTCCTCTGCTTCAATTCTGCTCTAACTATTTACTACCAATGGCATCATCATCATTATGTCATCCTAACCACTGGCCAACCACTCTGTCTCCAGCAGGCCCAAGAGTCAAGCAAAAATTTAGCCCACAATTAAGGAAATACTAAATATCTATGGCCTATTACCGGCTACGACCGCTCAATACTAAGCAAGTACTATACTTGCTTGTCCCGTGTCAACGGTATAGGCAAAGTATATGTGATGTTCCTTAAAATCGAAGTGACGTCGGCAAAACTTTAGTTTGACTCTTGGGCGCCGTTGGAAACCGACTAACTACCCTTGGTTGACCAGGGATCCTAATGATGGACGGCCCACAGTTTCCCTTGCTATCATTATGGATTTGAATGCTGAAACTTTCAAAATAAATATATATAAATAGACACATTGCCTGCGACTTTAACTCTCACTCTAAGTTCACTCAGTAAATGTGTTATATTTAATGGCCTTTAAACTTGTAAAGGTGATGATCGAATCCATTCGCAGTGAAGCAATATGATTGTTCAGATGTGTAGATTATGATTCTCATTCCTAATAGATAATCTAAATTCCTTACCAATGTCTTTTAGTTGTTTACAATCTTAAGTATCCATGCCGCGTAGTTTA
>JABASH010003724.1:0-15760 GCA_019776445.1 Tomocerus maximus | reverse complement strand
ATAGGAATAGTATAGGCAATTCTCCCTATCAAGTATATAAAGTTCCGCGATGAAAATCTATGTCGCACTATAGGTTTTGCGTTGACAAAGATATTTCTACGCCCTTGGCATGCATAGTAAGAATGGAATGAGCAATTACATTTCAAAAAGCATTTTGCTCAATATATCAACTCGTCGTAGTAAATAAGAATTTTAAGTTGCAATATGTTTACTGTCTTGTAGAGTAGGTAATAAAAGTGAGACGGCGACCTGAAAGTATGGTGTTGAATGTAAAGTGAAGCAAAGTACAATGTGCAATAAATGTACAGAGCAATGTGAAAACGTATAAAAAGCTGTAGAAGTAAAGCTTTTTATACTTTATGGTTTTTTTTGTTTAAAAAGAGTCTAGTCTGGGCTGTAGAACTAAAGGCCGTTTATCTTGTGTCCGTAATGACTGAAAGCTTTGAGTTAAAGTGACTTGAGTGACTTCAACTTGACTCTCTCCCAACTTTCCATTCTAAATATCTCATTCAAAGCTTCACTCTTGTTTTTCTCAAGTAACTTAAATAGGCACTTCGTATCCGCCTTAATAATAACAAGCAATAACAACTGGTGGCTTCACTTCCCTATAATATTATAATAACGTCAGTAGTGCAAAGGAAACCGAACCGGAGAGCGTTTTTTGTGGAGCAAAAGTCATCCAACTAGTATCGCTTAAAATACCAAACTCTATAGAATCTTCTTCAAAAATACATGCATGGGGAAGGCAATAGTCCAATTTCCCCTTTTAAGCTTTATCTGACTCAACAGAAATTCTCATTCTATAATAGTTCAAGTGGCAGGCAGCAGTCATTTTTGGTCTGCTGTACATACGCATGGAATGCTAAGTTTGGTTTGGCGAGATTTGACTAGGATTCTATTTCCCGTCCTTTGGTATTTGTTTCTTTGTGATTTGATACGCTTCTTGGGTTAAGGTTTACATCTATATTATTCTGCGAACAGATTAAGTAACTAGTAGGTATTACTAGTAGTTTGTACTTATACTCGAAACATAAATGCAGAATAGCTAGCCAGGCCGAAACAATGCGGTTCTCTTTATGGCTCACTGTCAATGCATGCCGAATTTCTATCTAAACCAACAATATACTGTAACTAAATCAGCACAACTTTTTCAAACAACATTCTCAGCAGGCCTATGTTCAACTTCGGAACTATGACACGGATTAAGTTACCAAAATAATAGATATGCATAAACACTGTACGAGCAAATACTATTTTAGTTTAACTCAAGAGAAGAGTACATCATTAGCGATATAGACAAAGCATTGCCACAACAAAAGTAAAATTGGACGGACCGAGATTTCAGTCCGAGAGCAGCGATTCTGCAGTACTTAAACAAAGTTCGTTTCCTATTTCCACAGCAGCTGACCTTTAATCTATCTATCTGAAGCTAACCCAGCTGCAATTAATGGAAACAGATAGACAAAAGTGAGACCGTCAGCTTGATTTCAGTAGAATACAAATAGACGCTAAGCTAATGTATATCATCAAAGAACCCTCTCTATCATGAGGATTATTTAGAGATGAGTGATTCTGTTTCATCGAGTGCACTGCACTAACTTGGAACACCAAACAGAATGGTTTGATTTTCACTTTGTCATGTCACGTAATTTCCTGTCGTTGGTGAAGCTCAGCGGAAGACATGGATGGAATATAGATCCACAGATTGCACTAAATAAACTAGATTCCTATACATTTCTAAACTACCCTAATACTAAATGCACCACAACTTCCTACTTTACCATCATTACCACTAAAGCAATCATAACTTCTTTCAAACAATATTGATTTTCATTGAAATCTCATCGTCAATAATTGCATAACTCTGCAGTTCCAGTAGCTACACGGCTACACTGCATTTGGCAATTCGCATTATATTAATTAGCACTTTGCAAACAGTGAGAATTTATTTATTCACGTGGAATTGCACTGAATTTAATAAAGTCAGCTACACAAAGCATTGCTCAGCTAAACAAACTGAGTTTTTTCATCCATTCAGTTCTCATTCAAATCACCCGATGGGTAATTGTCAAAGCTTATTAAGGAATATAATAATTATTTAAGTTCATTTTCAATGCAGCAAGAATACTTATGACATACATCTTGTACTTTTTGCGCACAATTTTTTTCTTTTCTCCTAGAGACTAATCATGAGATGTATGAAATATATTATTCACAAGGTAATCAAAGAGTAATTTTTGACGAGGGTCTGAAAAATGATAGAGAGAAGCAGAGCAAGTTTATACATTTGCGAGTAAGTAGTGAGTACTAGAGTCGTAGAAGACATTAATGTAGAAAGTGTGTCGTACTCTTTGCCAAAGGAAAGGGTAGAGAGGAAAGGTAGAAAGAATATTTGATTTCTTTGTCTCTTGTTTTTATATTCTGTTCTATTAGTTGAAGAAGGGTCATAGATTTACATTAAGAGAAGGAAATAGGAAGGATGTCAAGGAAATGGGTACCCTGGAAAGGAGGACCGTCTGTAGTACCTTGAGGACTGCTCCTAGGAACTAATAGTGAAGGTAAAGTAAACCCAGTGGTATCTTATGTACTTAGCAGCTTTATTATGATAGGAGCATAGTTTTTCTTCCTTAAGACATACTTTGCAGAATGACTCACTTAGGTTAAGATACCTTGCTGGAAAGAAAAGACAAAGAAATTGCCGAATGTGCAAAGAAAAGAACTGAAGATGAAGCGGAGGAGTCGGGAGAAAAAAGATGATGAAGGAGTCGTAACGTAATGCAATGTCGGAAACCTAGCAGAAATGAATGTATAGAGCGTAAATACAGAGGCAGATGAAATTCTCCCTGTCCAACTCTATCCACCACTATGTGACTGAACTTTGCTTCTCCTTCACTGCTGCTCGCGTGTCCTATTACCAACAAGAATGGCACTGCATACAATATACCTGAGTCCTAGTGAACATATTTAGTTCCGTCCCAACTTCTCTCATCTAATCTTCTCATCGGATCAAATACTAGCAATAAAGACCAGAAGGACATACCGCTACTGGAACTAGAGTTATCTCACACGACACAATTAATATACCGAAGTTCAACTATGTTGTGTATAGCAATGCAACTCAAAAACCATAATGCTATACACTACTGTGAACCTACTGTGAACCTGAATTGAATCAATTTCGTTACCTAAAGATAATATCTATTACCCGTGTTTATACTTCATAGTCCACAATACTGCAGCAGATACATATAATTCCCGAAGATGTATTTGGCATTTTTTCACTATCTTGGATATCACGAATAGTTGTAAGTGTTTTAGCAGGTTCATTTCATGGAGCAAGAAGTTAAGTAGATATTACATAGGTATATGCAAGTAACAATATACAAATATTTATAATGGGTCATGTAGATAGATAGGATGCAGATAGGAAGAAAAAGAATGCATTTAGCTTTAGCAGTGTGCCGACTTCTCGAAGGGAATATATTTTTAAGCAGCCGTGTAATTAATTGACCCTGTTCTCGGTCCATTTCTCTTTTCACACGGTTTTGGCCCGCTACCAAAAAGAAGCTCTTAGTAGCCAGAGAATTCTATTATATACACCATGCGTATAAGTAAATACGACAAGAGTCGACTTTGCCGTGCCGGTGTTGTCGACATTCTAATACTGTGACAAGGCAAAGCGTTGAAAAGTGAGACTGTCTTTAAGGAGGTAGAGGAACATGCCTAAGATCCCCATTATTCCTCTGTTACATAGCTACTTACACAAAATGACGACAGACGCACATACACATTTACAATAGAATTCATCCCACGCACTTGAACAAGAAGAATTACTCACTAGACTAGATAAGTAAGCTAACAATAAGAATAATACCGTGCGTGAGCAAAGAACTTTCTGTATTGAATACGAACACTGCCTATTGCCATTATTACTTTATTGTCTTGGCTGACTTACCTTGAGGAACTTACAGAAAAACATACACAAGCACCTTACTATAAGAGAGTAAAGAAGAATAGAGTAAAGAAGTGCACAGCATTGCTTCACAAAATACACAGACTCTTAACTCTTTCCCCTTGACGTATTCTTCCCATTCTGTTCTATTATTAAGTCCATTTACATTCCAATAATATAAAAGCATGGCTTTTAAAGCGCCCAAATTACACTAATGTGCCTTTCAGTGAGTAGTAGCTCTTCTTTTCTCTCTTATTCTTGCATTACAAACCGTAAAACACAATCCTCTCTCTACTTACAGTATACAGACACTGAAAAGATGAAATACTAAAGCTCAGCCCTTTTACACCAACTTGTGTAAACGTAGAAGAATGTATGTACTTGATACTCGTCTGTTTTTTACTTTGTTCCCCCTCTCCTCGCATTTTAACGTAATCCAGCATTAGAATTAGAATCTTATACCCGAGATAATGGTTGCACTTTCTACAAAGACAAAGGCACTACTTTACCTACTCCTCGGAAAAAATTCTGGCGCATTTAGGAAGAAGCCAAGGGAGAATATTCTACAACTGGGTAGAGCTGAACAGAAAACAGACCGTATGAATCAACCTATTCAAGAACTACGTAATAGCTACTATGCAACTTCCTTGCACATCTTAAATTCAAAGCTGAAACATCAATGTGATTCACCGTCTTCTTCCCTTTTGTATTCCCTTTCTTGTTTTCCGAATCTCTTGAGAAGCAATTTGACTTTCATTTCTACACACACAGTTCTCTATTCAGTTATGCTATTATTATTATAAAAGGTCTGAATTATTTAGCTCGAGTCTCTGAGTATCTCACCTGTATTATACTAAAATAGAGATCTATTAGGTTACTCAATTCCTATTGGATGCAACTGCTGATCTATGAGTAAGAGTGACAGTCGAAAAGATAACTAATGCTAGTGATCCCACTCCTTGGTCCTTGCAAAAGAAACAAAAATCTGTTTATTCGGGAAATGAAACGCTATCTTGTTTTGGCACAAGGGCTAACTTGAGATAGGAATCCATGTCTAGCATTAGATTACAGATAAGCTTTGCATAGGTAAGCAAATAGAGTATATCGTTTAACAGAGTCCTCATAGCTACAGATTAGAAGGGTTAGATAGCTTTCTATAGATGAGAACGTACATAGACAGATAAGTGCATGTTTGTCCTCGTGTCGTCGGCTGTCGCTTCCTATTTCCATTTCTACTCTTTACTTTCTTCCTTTGCTCCTTGTACGCATACAAATAACTCGTAGTCGGTCTAGGTACTTGTTAGATTTACGTTTTACACACAACGTTAAGACTCCGTCGTGTTAAGTAGCCTTGCCGTGTCTATGTGCACCAGATAAGACCACTCTCTCTATTACATTCAGCTAGGCATGTCCGCATCTCAACTATTTTACTGTCCTATCTCAGACTCCAACATTCACATCACAACTATATAAAACACACATCTATCTCTGTAAGACGTCTCCAAGCAAAGCAAGCCAGGCCATTCATTTTGAAGCACAAGAGACGCATTAAAGCACTACTAAACAAACCAGCTGCAATGCATTACTTCCTATAGGCACCAAAGCATAGACAGAACGTTCACCTATGTAACCCTTATTTTCTTCAGTGTCAAAAACTTACAATAGAACAGACACAGTATATACAGTAGAGCTACTGCTTTGAATTTAAGGATTGCTATACTTCTTCCCGTCAACATTTTCCTTGCCACTGCATCAACATCAACATTACAAACATACCTTGTACACCACACCAAAAGAAACTCGCCCGACCATCTCTTTTTCATTTCCTTTACTTCTCACAACTTTTAGATAGAACAACTTCACACTCGCACCTTGACAAGCACAGTAGACGAATCTCTCTACCAACTTGGAAAGTATCCATACACTTTACATCCACTGAATCTACACGAAACACACTTAAGCCCCGACAAAACTGAAACTGAACAAGACGAGACAGGGAATAATAGAGATCATTCATAACACAATAACGTTATAGTGTAGCTAAATATTTTGTTGTCTGTGTGCAATGCCAATCTTTCCTGGAGTACTACACATTAGCCACGCTGTAATGTAGCAATTACCAACCCTTTGGTAATAGCTACACGTCTAGATTAATGCAGATACCTAACCTCTGATGTTAAAGTGGTGACGCAATGTTATGTGACATAATGGATGAACTACATAACATACCAGACTAACTCCTTCCATCTTCCTACTTGTGAAATCTAGATCAACAGAGATACGCCTATAGTTACAAGCTACTCACTCAAATATACATATTATATAGACTATCAATATCTATATTTCGAACATCTCAACTCAAGTCATAAAATTATACCATATTTAGGTAACTGATACTATATTACTTATTGTACTCTATAATGTCACAGTAAAAATGATGTACATCATTTCAGCACATTTATCTGAGTCTCACTCAACTCGCTCACTTCAGTCTCATCCTCTTCTAGTAATTCACTCCACTATGTCCATCCTCAATTACTCAATGTATATATATAGTACCTTTTATTATGGATGAAGCTATATTTATCCTTTATGTATAGTTTAGACATAGCTTTAGGGATGTAATTTACACTTTTAAGTTCACACTACTCCCTCAGGTTTACTGGTATACACTTATATGTAATGGGCACTGCACTGCACTCCATTCTTTAGCACTCAACTCAGTTTTCATTCATTACTCACTCAGCCTTCTCATCCATTCTTCATTCCAAACTACTTACACTTACAGACAGGTTCTTGTTCACTGTGTCAATGCATCATTCCCTTCATGTTCTTCACTTCATCCCTTATGCACATCTATATGCATCCGCTATTGAACTTATCTGCTTCATTTATTTAGACCAGATAACGAGTACAGATAATGTCTTCGAACTAATCAATACAGTATATACTACAACGATTTACTCCATCATGTCTACACGAAAATGTCAACACACCCAAAAAGCACAAAACCTTTTTGTCAACAGAGGTTTTATTCATGACTAGAATTGAGATGTAGTCATCACGTAAGCATGAGCTTGATAAGTTACTTAGTCTTATGATGAATGATGAACGGTTAGTAAGTGTAAAGTACGGACTAAAAGTCTTTATAAGATTTTTATAATTTCATAATTTCAGGAATCCATTCAGAGGACATTTTTTAACTGTTTCAAAAAATTTTTGAAATTTTTTTTCTGAATTAACGCACACCTCACCGAAAATTTCTCTAGGTATTAATTTTGCATTTCCCCTTTTTGCCCAAAAAGTTCATGTTTTCAAGATATGTCTTCCTAGAAGAGGGTCAGGGTGAGTGCATACATAAAATCTGAGATAAGTTAGCCTGACTCGAATGTTTCCCTATGAAAAACAGATATATTGAAAAAAAGGTTTATTAGTGTTGGTGAAAGGTGTAGACAAAAATAGTGCCGACATTTGGAGTAGACAAAAATTCTTCCACTACAATATCTACCTAAGCTAATGCCAAAGGAAAAGTGACGATATACGCGCGACATTCTGTAGTAATTACATAAAGTAAGATGCTTATCTGTATGTCATGCCAAGCGAGCATAAGTACTCAATAACGCTGTAAGTGGTGCTAGGACTATGAAACTTCATATAATTTAATTGAATCAGACTTCAAGTATTTAGATTCCAAAATCACCTTCGAGTTGATAATGTTTCACAATTTTTTACCCACATGGGAAATTGATTTTTGAAGGAGTAATTCTGGGTACACTTTTTTGCAATGTTTATACACCAAGATCAACTACGTTCGGAATAGAAGTCAAAGTCAAATGCCGAAAATCAGCAAAAACTTCTACCGAATCCTTAACTCACAATCTCCAGCATTCAGTCTGTAATGACATTTTGATTTGATTTCCAACGGATATACTTTCCTAACAGGTCAAAGTGTTCGTGAAAGATTGAATTTTTTGGAATTTTTAGCCGGAAGAAATAGATCGCCCCAAATAATAATACTCTGATCGAGTAAGCGAGCCATCAAATACGTTTCACCATACTGCCTTAAGGATGTACTTGAAATGTTATAAATCAGAATATCTGATATCAAGGTTTACCTTTATGCTTTCAATTTCGTATTTATCGCATCAATGAACATTTTCAAAACAAAACTTTACGACACAGTAAACAAAAATACACAGGGAAGAGAATTGATATTGAATACCAACTCTCTGGGCACTTCTTGGGCTTCTATTTTCTTTACAATGATAATGATAAACTTTAGTTATCTTTGCAAAAATATAGGCAAACCGAGCCAACCTTACAAAAGTTGTCATTCTAAAAGATTGGTAAATATACAACAGGTATAACCTTCAGACAGCATGACATCACAAGCTATTATAGATACCTATTATGTACTTTTAAAGTTACTTACAAATAGAGAGTCCATTGGTAGTCAACAGTCAACAGACAAGACAAGAAATGGCACTCTAAATAGGTAAATATGTCCACCACAATATCCACTTCCAGCAGTATTCCACAAAGTAGTTTTAGCTTGATGGAAACCATAAATTATATTTCAAATGACCTGTCTCGTAAATGCAGTATATTTCAGTTTCAGGTGGTAAAGTTTCTTCCCAAATTGACATGCATAATTTTAAAAAAAAATGGAGATTTAACATGGAAATTAACCTCCGCAGCACTCGGAGTTTTATGAAAATATTATGAAACCAGCATCATTAACCAACGCTTTTGTTCATACCGATTTCCGCCAAAATGTTTCTTTCAAAGTGCGAATTGAATTTTTACCCCAGCTATTGCCAAATTTTCGATGATTCGCCCTATTTTTGACAAGATTAGGTATAAATGGATTTGCAAAAAAGGGCAAAAGTTTTGGATTGCATGAAGCCCAGTCTTGAAAAAAGACTGTTAGCCTGGCCTACACACTTTACAGCCGACCATGAATATCACATTATCGGGATACGAAGCAGTTTATATCTGAAGTTGAATCCTGCCGACCTACTTATGGTATAGATACTAGACAAAATGTAAAAAATGCTCTTCATCTTTATCAATATGATGTATGACTGTTTCACGTATTCTTCTTTTTATACTTGCAGACAGAGTTACTTCTTTATAAAATGTACGCTGACTGCAGTAGCCATTCCATACTTTAGTATACATAAAAGATAAATGGCTAATAACTTTCTGCAGAGTGATATGTCTTCTGGAGAAAGTGAACATAATAAAGGCACGCCCATGTCGACTTTCACCGAAGAATTAATCACATAAAAACGTAAATGGTGATACATGTATGTGAATATCATGGCAATATTGTAAACTATGGCCGGAAAATGCTTTTATATATTTGGCCATATACTCCCCTACATCATTCTTAATATCAAGATCAAGAATGTCGAGATGTTAATAATGCTAGCTATTGGTATACCTCACGGAAATTGAATATATGAATACATTAGAACAATTTATAATACATCAGGAAACCGAAAAAACTTTAAAGGTTAAGCAAAAGGATTCAAACGGAATATTTGATACCATTACGGTATACTCAGAATACATCATTCCCTGTTGCATATTTTCGCTAAATGAGAAATCGTTTCTTTATTCTTTGCTTTTTTGAGCTATACATCGCGAATCACCATTGTAAAATCACACTTGTCACAAGCTCGATTTCTACGATGAATGTGTAAGCTATTAAGCTATAATTGGGGTACAAACGAAAATACAGAAGACCTTATCATATTTCAAGGAAGAACCAGGACACAAACCTCCATTCAAGTCGGACAAAAGTTCATTTAAATAAGAGGACGAGTGTGTAGAGTGGCATTTGTGCGTATAATATATCCAAATAGCACTTGATTTTATGATTTTTAACATTAATTAAAACATAATAGATTATTTACAAAATACGATGTCTCTAACGAAGAATTCAAAAACGTATGAGCTACTTTTCTCCACGTACAGATTTCCTGCACACCACGTCTCCTACATAAGAAGCTGGATCAGAGTAAAAGAGGTCTTTGGATTTAAATAAATCATGACAATTTGGATATAAAGAAGGCAGCGAAGAAGGTAAAATTACTGCTGCTACAATACTATAATATACATCATCGGTTTGTCCAGCTAGAGCAAAAAGTAGCCACAACACTTAGTTAAGTTTTTGATCTCTATTGTTTTCATTCATTAATACCCTTCCTTGCTACCTGGGCAAAGTGACCATTCTGTACATCACCATTGCTTTAAGTTATTACAAGTGAAAGATGTAACAGGCAGACAGAGAACAACTAGTAAGACAAGTTCATTCGCGTAAATGCTCTATCTCTAACTTAAGAAGAAAGGAAAAGCGGATTACGAATGACGTTATCAGAAGCCATCCAAACCGGGCAAATGTTCATTTAAGAAGACTGCATAAATAATGTAGCATTATGTACATGTACATTTGTACTTTGTGTGTAGTGTACTATACCAAAGTAGCACATAGTTAATCTTGAGTTCCGGTGGCAAGTTACTGTGTTACTATTTGCGTGGGCTATTGAATAACGGCGTACTTTCGTAATTAGAATTCAAAAGAAAGGTTTCGTTACAATCTCTGCTTTTCAAAAGAAGAAATCCAATATTACGCTCAGATGAAGAAGCTTCTTATACAAATGTTCCGTAGTCTAATTAAAAATCTAGGAACTGAAAATCCGATAGCTACGCAGTAGGCGTTTTTGCGAATTCGAATTCGGAAGCATTCGAATACTTTATGCTACTTAAGTTGTACATTACATTTTCAACCAAAAATCTCTGTATGTATTGTAATTCCTGCAATTTTAAATCCTTTGAAACTATCGATATTGTAAGCCAATTCCAGGATGTCCCAGTTGGTAAGTAAAAGTAAATGCTCACACATTGTTTGGAAAAAAGTCAATGAGCACCACGTAAAAATAAAATGGAAATTCCTAAGATTATTAGTAAACATTATGGCAGATGCTTTTGCCAAAAAGTTCATTCATTACAAATCGACTAGGACAAAGAATATATCTGTAGTGTAAAATTCCTTAATTACATCTTATCCTAATACTGCTACATTTACGATTTTGAAATCAGACCCAGGTACCTTAAAATAGCTGATAGGACACAACGAGAATTTACTACGATGCAATAAATTACAATATTGCATAGTGATAAGTCAGTGTGAAACCATCAAGGGTGCAATATGTCCACAAAGGGTAATCTGTGACGTGACAGTTTGAATCGCTGCGAAACCCACATCTCTATTTTAAACTATTCATTGTCAGCAATACTTTTGATTCCTGTATTACAGCGGGTAGGACAAAAGGCAGGAAATGTATAAATTATGGTTACCTACCCTGTTTAGTTTGTATAATACATGCTTATAATGCAACATCATAACACTATACCTACAACTACTAATAATTTTACGCGTAGTTAGGTATAATCACAAGACATGCAGTCTTAATTAAACATCTCTAATTCTATTGAAAAACGACATGACGCATATCAACTGCCGGTGAAACGTAAGAAGAAACGTAGCTTATGTAGCTTATTCAGGAAATGGGAGCGTGCCTTTGCATTTTCTCTGTAATGAACATTGTGACTGAAGAAAAAGGAACGACAAAATGAACTCTAGACAGCAAGTCACTTTGACTCTGACAAAATATGAATGAATGCTTATTAGGAGAATTTAGCTTTCACTTTCCTCTATGTCAAAAGGATATTTGGCGAATGTAAATCAAATGTGCTAGGAACGAGAACGACTGTCTTGGAAGGAAGTCATGTCAACTCTCTACCATCCTATTATGAATCTATTATGAATTATAATTTGAAACAGACTAGTTATACTATTCATGCATATCAAATGAGGGAGAAGAGAGAGAAATGCAAACATGTACCTATATCTTATGCTACACATAAGTAAATACTAAACAGATGATTTAAGTTTTGTTTCTCATTGCTGACATGAGATAGTTTATTTAGCTTAGCTTTCCTATGCTCTGTGTAACAGATGAAGAATAAAATGCACCAATGGGACTTGAGTCGTGCCTGTTTAAATTACATTTTGAATGCCCACCCAGAATATCCGTTATTTCATGTTTACTATAGCTCTATGCACTTATGTAATAATAATGAAAAGAGATCGTAGCACACGGTATGTACATATATTGCGCAGATATAAATTAAATTGAACTGAGATTTTGCTTTCTTCGCCAACGGACGGACGGGGTAAGTGAGTCGAGTCAGGTCAACTCCAGTCAAGTCACTCAGTGAAGATGATAAAATAGCTGCGTGAGCGTGACTGTTAAGCTAAAGCTATTTGTTGCTTAGATTCCCTTAGGATTTTCTCGTTCAACTGTCAGAACTCTCATGTCTGCGTCTGACTTGACTCAGTTTTTTGTTCCTAAACTGGAAATCCGTCAGAAATGCTTGACAAGTTAATACAAGCGACAGAGCATCGACAAAGTATGAATTAATATGATAAGCACTATTGTGCGTTCTGCCTTTGTGATTTCTCTACTGAATAACAGGCAGCTATTGTTTTTATACATGCAATGCATTTCCCATATACTGTATACAATACTGGAATTTCGTCCCCTTTACTATAATACTACTAAAGCAGTCCTTGATTGCTTACTTTTTCGTAGTGATATTTACTTTGAATATATCAATTTAAGTACTATGGTACATGTTTGGGTTTGTTATTAGAGGGAGGGGAGGAATTTCCTACGATAAAGAAGGGCATTGACATAGAAGATTGCGTATGTGGTAGAACTTTGATTTATTTTGATGGCTAGATATGATAAATATGTTTTCAGACGATGAAAAGGAAGGGAAGTTGAGAAGGGTGAGTTGGGTGAACAACTCAAATGAGATAAAATAGAAAACAAATACCATTTGAGGGAGAGTTTTGCAATCTATCCTCCTATTCAATGTAAATGTAATTCAATAGTCACAGTATAAGAGTATAGAAATTGTCCTGTGATCACGTGCCGAGTTGCCTGAATGTACGGGGAGTTTAGATAGTGATAAAAAGATAGTCTTGGGAGTAAATACATATAATGATGTGCAATATCCTACAAGATTGCACACACCTTGCTACATAAAGTTTATTCTAGTATAGTCCTGATAATAAGTGCATAGTGCAGTCAGTATGATTTATATTTATATCGAAGAGGTCGTAAGATAAGCAAGGAACGTAACGGAATTCTCAAGTTTTATAGTGGATTGGAATGATTTGGTATTGAAACAAGAGAGGAAATACAAAGGAAAGAAATATAGCAGTAAAGTTTTGTGGTGAAAAGTTGTCTCAACTTGAGTTGCTTGACAGCTGACAGTTTATGAGGCTGTTACGTCCATAAAAGCCATTAGGAAATGTCACACTCAGGCAATAAATCGGTCCATGTATTTCTTGTATGATTTTTTAGCACTGAACTTACAACCACCACTCAGGAAGATCTGGGACTTCCGAAATACTTTACTGGGTAATATTCGATAGGGTTACAACGTGAAACAAGAGAAGAGCACAACATTAACAGAGATGAGTACCGTACTTCGCTTGCCTTTTCTAAGGAGAAATACATTAAATTACATTCTATTGGAGAGACGAGCATTGTGTAGACCAACCTCATAGAGAGATTGTGTACTACAAATGTCTTGTAGACCCACTGCATGAAATAATAGGAGGTATTTCCATTTTTCTGACGCATTCTCTAATATTGAGGCAATAAAAAGTATTGTTTCCTTATTGCATTGTTAACATTGCAATAGGGCTCATATATAGCTCAGAGAAAGTATATAATGGTAATTTAAGTGTAAGGTCTTCCTTAGAGAAAGGTCACAACTATAATTCACTAAAAATAACATTTGGGAAGAGGAAATAATATTTTCTATTATGTTTCAATGTGGACTAAGCTACAGATTTATTTCCTTCAATATTATTTACTCGTGGTTGAATGCATTTTAGTAAATAGTGCTAATGAGCAAGGAGGCAGGAGGTTGACGACAATAGAGTCACAATTAGAGAAAACAATATGAGTGTTAAATCGGAGGCTAATTAGGCAAGATAAATCTTCCAACGCTTTTCTAAACGTTTCCTCTAAGGAGGAAGGAAGTTTAGCTGGGAATAGCAGCTGGCAAGAAAGAGCCAATCCGAAATCTTCTACTTGAGTAAATACAATAAACAAGGAAATGATTTCATCCGGGAAGGGTGAATTGTCGTTGTGAGGCTGGCGACAGAAAAATCCCAGCACTTTCCTACGGAAACGTCAATAATAGAGACATTCGCGTAAGTTGTATCCTTCTACTTATTCCAATAGAATAGTAATGCGTTCTCTCTGCGTTCGTTTGAGTGACTCAACGTGATATACCTACTTTCACTCTACTTTCCCTCACGCATGGATATCTGCATGCATAGATCACTCATGGCTTTTTTGAATAGCAAACCAAAGGAAAACTCAAATGGGTTAAAGTGTCAAAACTCGGATTTCAAACAAACTTTCTTTTGATGTTTATTTCTCAATTTGATGCTTCTATGAATTGATTCGATTTAAATTCAATGAAACTGACTGAATGAGCTGAATGGTTTCACTTTCACTGACTTTCAACTCCTCGTGGTAAAACATATTATTTTCCAACATAAATATATTGAAAATTCCAGTACAAAACCTCACCAACACTGCACATCCAAATAAATAGTGACAAAGTAAAAGCGGTTCTCAGAATTCCTCTGTGAATGCATTACAGTGATTTACTTAGGGGATTTCTGCGATTTCACTCCTTTCATCTCAAATGCATACGACGAATACACTATTGTTGTCTGGCATGCAACGAATTTAGCTATTCGTGAATCAAATTGCATAGTTGCTACTTTGTTACACTAATTCTATGTATACGAACGAACAGTAGCACAGAACATGCAATTCCATCAATAAGAAACAGCCCTCGTTTTCAGCACTTCCGAAAATATTCTTAGAACTCAAATCATAGTTACCTGTATACAATTTCCATTCAAACTTCAATTTCTCTAGCATAAGAGGAGCTCTATGTATATGTAGTAAACCACATTATCAGAGAAAGCACAGGGGTTTTACATTCTTATATAAAGTGAACAAACAACGAAATCATTTGACACTTACCCATAAACACATTCATACGTCTCCATTCCCCCTCCTAGTTCTAATAGTGTAAAGTCAAACCCTAGTGAACGTTCTTGACTTTACCATAAGCCTCCCCACACGTATATCACTTTCTTGTTTCCCCAATTTCGACAGACTTTCTAAAAGGAAAAGTCTGCCTTCCCAACCAGCTTCAAAAATACACTAGAGTATTCTGCGTACCTTCCATGTATTAAAATATACTCATAAACATACATTTTTAAACCATATAAGCACTTCGTTGTAATAGATAGCTACACACTTCTGAGTTTAGCTACTAAAATAGCATTTACGCATTCTAGTAGCATTACAAAGTGAAAGTTGCTACATTAACACCAGAAAAGTCAAAGAAGACCAAGAAACTGTTGCATGCTTGCTTTCATTGCCGTATTTCCCCCTCGCTTTCTTTCTCTCACACTTTATCACTCAAATACCGAATGTTTCCTCTATTTGTGGAAATACCTATACTACATTGTCTACCTATAGTAAACTAAGTATAAATACATACACGAAAAAGGAAACTCGATTCTCGTAGGCGTAGGCATTGTTGTGCATTGGGACTAAACAAACAAAGTGAAGATTGATCAGATCAAACTTTTCTCTTCACCACACCACATCGCAGCATACCATGCATAAT